>MNAD01000351.1:0-36394 GCA_001895945.1 Trametes pubescens | reverse complement strand
GGAAAGTCCGTAGTCGGGGACTAAGGACGATCCGGGATGAGAGCTCGTTGCCTAGAACAGCACCAGCTCAAAAGCACTTGAGGAAAGGGCGCGCCGGATGGTGCACGCAGTCCTTAGGGTGGCGCGAAAGGCGTGGATGCCAGCGAAGGTTTACGAGGTGTCCACCGCTGGGCGTCTATGCCGGCAGTCGCGCTAGCCGCCCACGCCGCAGTATGACAGGCCGAGCTACGAGTAAGGGACGAGACGACGAGAAGATCAACATAGCTGCTTGGGGGCGAGAATACGGGACTGTCGCACCACTCAGACCCGGTCGTCGTGTGCTCCGTAGCTTCCTAACTTAAAGACTGCATTCGGGGCTTTGCCAATGACATGCTCGCATGCGCCGATCTCGCGCGGAGGAAGGCCAGCGAGCTTCGCCTAGGCCTGCTTTGAGTGAGAACGATCTTGCATGGGTTTCTACGCGAGGATCAAGCACGGGAGGATTGTCTGGCGCAGTCAGCATAGAGAGGGAAGCGGAGGGGGGGGGGGCACAGAAGATTCAACGGAGATCTCCTCCAGTACTCCCAAGGGCCAAGGAACTGGATAGACGCAGACGGAAGAGTAAAGAGACTCACTATAAGGCTTCTGTGTCGATAAAAATATCTATTATGACAATCGAAAACGGGCAGGGGGTCCTGGCTCCATCCATTCTCCTGTTCCATAACGCTACTGGTATGCAGGGCAGTCTTGCTCAGTTACAAATGAGATGGAGAGAGAATATCACATACCTTTCCTGTCCATGTGGAATTAAGAACTGCTCTGCAACTCGTCCAAAGTACTCCACATCTGGACGCCCCGTTGCCAACGCTCCGCGCCGCTCAGAGAGTGTACTCGACCGAGCCGTTCGAAATCCTTCTGGGACCGGAATCCACACTCGACCCATCTGAAGAGACCGCCAGCAGAGTACTGAGTAAATGACGATCGGGTTTCTTCAGGTCCAACGGCAGTGTTAGAGTGGCGAACAATAGCGGAAGGGATCAGCACCAATGCTCCCGGCGGGAATTCAACCATGAGGTTGAAGTCCCAGAGTATGAGGTGGCCGCCTCTCTTCGGGTCGAATCGACCAATTGCGGTGACCGCGCACCATCCTGCGGGCAGGTTGAGATAATCTGTGTGTACACGAGTGGCGACCTGTGGCCCTAAATTGAACGTCGCCGCGCCGAAGACGCTCCCCTCGAAGTTCGGACGGAGAGCCGGGTCGCGGTCGCGCAGCTGTCTAAGGGTGTCGGCGTAGTATGCGTGCAGTCGCGGCGCGTACAATTTGAATGCAGCTTATAATAAAATCAGACGAGTCACAGGGTGAGGCAGTCATCTAGTCGTGCTCACCGTCACCGAAGCCGGCAAGACGCTTGATGGCGGGATGTTGGAGAAGTCGGGAAACGATCCCTTCGTTGTGATCAGAATGCGACAAGTTGCTCACCCGCTGAACGATGTTTTCAGTTGTGAAAGTTACAAGTTAACGAGCATCCGACTCACTGTCTGGCCGCCTCCATATGATATTCCCGCTGCCACAGCAGGATACGATCCCCGACGGTGAGTTGTCTGCTTAGGATCCAACTTAAATTCGGATCGAGCCTGGTCGAAAAGGGACTGAGCCTGGTCGTTGACTTGAGCCCATCCAACCTTGTCCTTGGGACTCCCGACGAGCACGGCGCAGATCTTCCCTGCCTTATCTAGCAAGGCCTTAGGTTCACTATTGGAACATCATCGTCAGCGGAAGCACATAACCCTTTGGCCAGAGATAATAACTTGATCCTTACCATCCATCCCAAGCGATATAACGCAAACCGTGCTTGATAGCGTCGTCCTTCGTTAAAATGAGACCGCCGTCCCAGTCGGACGGCTGTCTGCGTCCGACAAAGGCGGTTGCTGCGACTGGACTTGCAGTCTTCTCCGTACGAGAGCCCGTTCGAGGGCCTATGGCTATGAGAATGCCTATGATGTTAGCAGACACATTAATACAGATTTTGAATAGTGAACATACCTTGCATGCTGATATCTACTTCGACGGCTTTGGTGCACTGGGCATACCTCTTCCGCGCGACGTCCTTGACGCGTCGTTCGGTAGCTGACTGCTGGACTGACGACTCCTTTTCCGCGGCACGACGCGCAGACTTGCGATGGGCTTTGGAGCGTGCTTTGTCGCGCGCGGCCTTCTTGCCTATCATTGGCGCTGGGTATACCGTGAGGCGTATTCCTCCTCCAGAGATGTGGGATTTCGGCTCAGGCGGTGCCTGCGAACCTGTCTCGTTGGGCTCGTCAATTCTGTTGACGGCGTGTTCAGTCAGTATGCGAGCTAGGTGGGCGGAGCAATCACTCACAGCCGGACCGGAAGGTCGTCTTCGTCTTGAAGCTGTCCGGCAAATACCAGGGCGGCGCGCTCCTCCGCCTCATGCCCCAGTGTACTGAGGTCTACATCGAGTGGGTAAGGTGTCGTAGTAACACCGAGACTAGCCGTCCATGCAGCGTATACTGCCCCAGAGCGGGTCTACATGTGGATGTCGATTAGACCTGTCCCTAGTGAGACAAACTGGTTCAGACGTACTTCGCGAGCGTGTAATTGAGCTAGGTGCATGTCCTGTAAAACCAACATACACAAGAAATCAGCCACATGATCGGACGCGGAAACGAAACGATACTCTGAGCATCGCTCCGCCACCCGCTGAGTTTTGAGTCGCATATCCTGAGCATCATACCAACCTAACACACAACGGCAACAACCTCCCGGTTTTCAAGGTCGAATCCACAAGGGTAGGTTGCTACGTCGTGAGTGTCGGCGGCTTATCTGCTGGAAAGAGGATGGATGTGATGGCGTAGATGGAGGGAGCTGACAGAGGATGGCGAGGGGCCCTGGCGACGAAAGCTACAGTTATATATGAGCAAGCAGCACAATAGATTCCTTTTAGCCACGGTTACCTTGGTCCGGACCATGCGCTGTGGAGCACATGTTTTAAAACTATTCATTGTTCTTGAATGAACCATGGCGCGGTGCTTACCTTCTGTGATGTGCCTGCTCTTGGCTCCGACTCCATTGTTTGCAACCTGGGAGTCACACTATACGGGTATCATTGTGGCTAGTTAGTATTCGATGGTGATGAACACATACCGCCGACGCGGGCCCCTCAGAGAAGTGTACGCGCGCGAACGAACGCACACGCCCTTCGCTCCGACCGCGATATGATGCACCGTCGGTGCATAACCAAGTCGAACAGGGCGCGAGCGGCTATGCACGACCGCCTGAACGTAGGAGATGGTGCTCGGGACGCTTTTGAGCTAAGGGGTGGATGAGCGCGGGCGTGTCCCAACACGTTCCCCTCCGTGCTCCCGCTCACGGAGGCGACCTTGATCGCGCCTGCATCTGCGTGCGCTGCTGTACATCCGGCTCGCTGGTACGTCGTCCATACACGTGTTTGCGCGCTCACTGCTGTCCATGCAGCCCCTCGCACTCTGCCGCAGTCGCGTGGGCATGCCGCCGTCCGGGAGAGACATAGCTGCACGCCGCCGCCATGCTATGAGCAGACTCGAAGGCTCGTTACAAGGTGAGTACTTACCTCGACTGTAGTACGATTGACGTTGCATCTGCGCGTTTGTGCCGCCTTGTGAGGTAAGTACAATCCGGACTCTCGCATCTGGGAACCTGCCCACATGTGCTCTTAGTAGGGTTGTTTCCATACAGACGTCGGGGCCGTCGACGGGATGGGGCGTGGGGTGCATTGAAGGAAAGCCCGGAGTCGATGCTGGTGGATGTATAGTAGCATGAACCGTGTACATCGCCGATACTGCTGTGCCGGTGGATATGGACGGGCGGCGTTGTGGCGGACTTTACGAGTCTTATATTTGGTAATCAAGTCGTCTGCCAGAAAACCGGGAGCATTCAGCGCATATCATCGGAGTACGAGTATGAAACGCACCTAGCGTAAGCCCAGGACAGCGCACCCTTTGTGATGTTCAATATCAGACCGTGTCAGGGGTGAGCGAGTGTGATCGTGTGCCCGGGGGAGTCTCCGCACTCGCGGTCGTCCCGCCGATGTTAGGCAACCATGTATCGGGCTAGCAGGGCGGTTGTGCAACCCTCCAGTGGGAGTGCTCTAGCATAAACGTGCATCGGTACGGGGTGTGTCATAAATGTGTTCGAAAAGTCCTACTGTTTCTTCTTGGTTCAAGACAGGACGTGCTGAGTGCCTGGTAACCCACGGTGCTGATTGCGAGGGCGGTGTGCGTGTCATCGGCGCACAAAGTCGATGGCGTGATATCGAAGCTCGCGGCATGCATGATGACGCCGCGGAAAGGAAACATTGAAGCAGACACGGGCGTGCTTCCACCAGCGATCTGTCTGCCAACACGAGATCGTTAGTGCAGTTCGCGTTGGCGTGAGCGGATGATGTACATACCATGAGGGAGCGTTAGCTGCGACGCCCGGCGCCACACGTAGGAGTGGCCTCCGAGTCAGATAGTTATGTATACAGAAGTAGGTAGGGTACGCCATGCGATGAACTGCAGGGGGCAGACGGCGAGGGACCTGTCGCACGGCCGGGAACCTGTCACGCAGTGAGCGATATGGCGGGCACAGGAAGGTTAGTACGACGTCTTGTTGTAGTCATTCGAGCGCTATAAGCGCCCGCTAACCGTGCGGTCGAAGGCGTCGAGATGCTCGTGCGAGAAGTGCTGAGCGGCGCGAGTAGGACGAATCTTTATTCAAAGTGTATGCTAGGCGGCCTGTGCATAGAATGTAGATCAGTGTACTTATAGGGAGACGCTCGCGGAGGTGCCATACTGTGCCTGAGTCGAGTAGTCGGAGACAACTAACGTGTTAGCGGCCACCTTGCTCGTCGTACACGTCGTTCGCCCTTCGCGTGAGGGGGCGTCTATGCGAGCTTTATGAGGCCCCGTATCACAGATTGCTTGGCCAGCTGTACGGAGTTGCTAGTCTGCGTAGTGTAGCTTAAGGAAGAGTTTGAGCCAACGTACTAACCACTACTATACTTACCTTACTGCACCTCCCACCGGCGACATCGGCAATGCATCAATACAAGTCGAATGGTGCAGGCTTTATCCATATTGATAGCAGAAGTAGTAAGCAGTAGTACGGGGTGAGCACCGCGGGTTAAAATGTCCGAGATAACTCACAACTTTCAACATGAGCCATGGCTGCCAGTGACGGGCCAAGTCCCCGCGAACGTTGACAGGAGTCGGATATCTTGTAGTTCCCGGGAGAGGTATCCTGGAAGCAAATCAGAACGTTCAAGTTCGGCGTAGTATAGGGTGGGGAACATAGTAGTACTTACCGCCGCGTCGCGCAGTGTCCGAGTCGAGGCTGTTTGGCTACATGCAGGGCGCCGATCCGGCCATTGCCGTGGGAGATGTTTTGAAGCGCGGGCGACACGAGCATCATGTGCACGCCCTACCACGACGTACGCGACGTCGCGAGTAGGCGCTTTCCAGCGTTGCACGGCCGTGGCGGTGTAACGTCGACTAGCCGAGGAGGAGTTGTAGTGAGTTCGGCGAGCGTCCGGAGTCTCAGGCATTAGGACTCAAACTCGCGACCCAAACTTGCTGACCGAAAATATAATTGTACACCTGCATATATAGCTCGAGCTACCTGTCAAATCACCATAGCCTATGTGCCCCATCCTGGAAAATATCTCTGTAGTCGTAAGAACATATCCCCGTCGACAACATCAATCACCAGAAAATCCCCATGATGCCTGCCCTCCTCGTCGAGATCTTCTGTAATCAGGGCTCCTCGGATGATGGAGGTTGCAAGGATGAAATCCGGCGGGTTGGCGGGTGATCGGCGGACACGGTGAAGTCCCATACCACGGTCAGCATTGGAGCGTAGAGCCGTCACGACGTCGAGGGATTGGACGAAGGCGAGGGGGACCTCCATGTCGTTGAAGGAACATACAAAGACGAAAAGCAGGTGTGCGAAGCCGATAGTATTGTCGTCAATCCGATAGATAACGTGATCGTATCTTGGAGCATTCCAGAAGCATGGGTTGCACCGGAGGTGGTCGGTGTTCTGCTTCCAAGTGACCACGGACTCGTAATCAACCCTGATGTAGCGTGTCTCAATGACCTAAGAATGTCATGAGCTATTAATGTACAGGCAGATACAATGGTTGCATATACCTGGTGTTTTGGAGGGATCTTGATCCAGTTGTGATTTGAATTATTTCGTTGGATGCGGGTGTTCAGGAACTCCTCTAGCTGAAGGCGGAAGCGTCGGAAGGCGGGGTTGTCTACCTGTCCCTGCTCAACTTCTCCGCATGTGGTTTTGTGATCTGATCCAAGGTGGACATGCTGAAACTGGAAGAGTTCTTTGGATTCTGCAACCTTTTGCGGGTTCCGAAACTCGTCGTAAAGGGTGATGCGGAAACGGATGGCCTTAGAAACTGTTTGCCTGTGCTGAATCCGTGTTACCTGACAAACATGAGTTACTAGAGCATTTTTGAGTCTATATGGAAACATACTTGATTTTCTACATCTTTGAAATTGGTTTGGTCTGTATATATGAGCTTGATAGGCCTGTGGTTGCCCTCGAATGTCTTGGCATTGAAGTGTTTACTAGCGCCTTTGGATGTGATGTCTTGGATGAGGTGTTGGTGGGTATGGAATTTGGGGAAGTTCCAATTCTTGTCTGGATATTCAGCAGAGTAGGCCTAAAAGTACAACATGTGTGTTATAAACACTGCATGATTGGTCCAGTCTAGCCCATACATACCTGGATAGATTCAGACAGCTCAACCAGTCCCGCAGCATACATCCTGAGTGTGAGCTCTCTTTGAACCTCCAAGCCAGAGAGAACATCCAACTTGTTGTAGATGCGCAGAGTTCTCAGAAGCAGATGACCACGTTTTGAAGCTCTGGGTGTGAGAACCTTGTAGCTTGATGGGACAAGGATCTAAAACAACCAAACTGGTCAAGAAGAGATAGTTTATGTTATATTTCTCATCTCACCTTTGATATGTCTTCATATTTTGTCCCGTCGGTGAAGTGTACAGTGCATACTTCTGAGAAGTGGTTCAAATCCCTCCAACGTGGGATGAGGTCACATCTAGTAACATGTGAGCAATGCTAAATGGCCCCTTGTGAGGATCATAGAATACCTGGTATTTATTGCATCCATAGCTGGTCTCCCCAAGCCCTTCACAATTTCCTGGAACTGGTCAAATATGTGGTCACTGAAAAGGCCCCCATGATAGGCATGGAGACGATCCCAAGACACAATTTGATGGACATTGGTGTAAGCGAGATCCCAGAAGACGTTCTGAATAGCAATGATGAGATATGATCATGAAAGGAATTTTTTAAGCTACCTCAATAGGCCTGATGCCTAAGGGCTGTATGAGCTGTTCCAGAACCCCCTTCTTGAGGGATTTATCCTCAACGTAAGGCTGAGCGTCTGAGTGCTCGCGCAAAGGATGGAGTGGTTGGATACCAAGAGTTTGCTGTTGATCTTGAGGGACAAGGCAGACTGGGCAGGGGCAGAGACCTCCTGAGCCACGTGTGAGTGTCATGATAGCTCTATACAAAATCTAGTGTCAGTGGACTGCAAACAGAGAGCTTTCCATAACCTACTGCTCCTCGTAATCAGCAACCAGGATGATAATAACTGGGTAGAGAATCCGCTCAATGTCATCGCCACATTGAAACTTGTACCCCGTCTTTGCATATTGTGAGACAGTATGGACGAGTATTTTGAATGACTCGTGCCAGATGGCGCGCTTGAAGTTGGTAAAGCCTTTCTTCCCCTCCTCCGCTTCGGATTCAACCTGTAATTTCAAACCCACTAGCATGAGCTTTGACATAGATGCATATATGCTCAGACTTACGATTGGGAGAAAACCCACGATCTCTGTTCCCCCGTACCCCGAACCGTTGCGGATGTCCCCAGGCAGGTTTGCCACACGTGCCATGATCGGGTATCCCTTCTGTGTCCCGAATGACGATAATCGGGTCTTATCAGCATAGACTTCAAAACAGAGGGGACTGCCATCGGAGGGGATCGCAGACTGACCATTCATCATCATACATCAGTAAAAGCTTACATGCAATTAGATAAAACATACCTCTAGGTTCCACCAAGCATCTGCAGTGTTTGGTTCGTCGATGAACCGCTCCCAGATATTGCCGTCATACTTGTAATGCCGCACTGCATGCCAGGAGAATTTCGAAGCAAGGATGGGGTCGGCGAGCAAGCTGAGACCCCACTCAAAGAGGGGACGGCAGTGAAAAGAGAAGTCCCTTGGCTCTGCTTCTTTCTTATATGTCTTGGACACAGTGTGGTGGGCATACTGGAATATATTTAGCATGGTAATCTACAACAGTAACGAGGATGTACGGACAGGCGGCGAAAGATGGGCGGCAGTCTCCCAAGCGCCCTTCACATCACCCGATGACTTGAAGCTAAAGTCCGACGGCCCCTCGACGATGCGTGAAATGAGTCCGATGAGCTCGTCGATCTGTCCCTGGTTGAGGGATGTCTTCTGGGTGAAATCGGCGAACTCGAAGTCGACGCGGGACCTGAAGGGCTCCCATGGCGTTTCGCTGAGCTTTGAGGGATCGACATCCGGTACGGAGCGCACGAAGTCGTTGAAGTGATGAATAGTGGGGGGGAGCTGGGAGCGGGGATGGTGTACGGTGAGGAAGTCGTCTTCCTCAAGCTTCGGGGCGTTCACGAGGGTGGGAGCACGGAACGTAGGCAACGGGAAGTTTTCCGCAGTGAACGATGTCGGTGCGGAGGATGCGGACGCCTCCGTAGACGTATCGGGGGTGCTGTCCGGGAAGACAGCTACAAGAGGGGGAGGGCGGTTGGGCGCGGGCGCAGGGTCTCCGATAGCTTGATCGAACACCGATCAGTAATTGTGAATTAGTCGTGCAATGTCTTGATGCACCAACCTTGCGAATCGTCGAGATTGACGGGCTGAGTCTCTGTGTCTTCATCCACTGTGTTCCGTCAGTATGTTGGACGTGCCAGGCAAGGAATGCAAACGTACTATAATCAGCGACTTGAAATAGAGGGCTAGCGCGCGGGGGACGTGCGTTGGGTGCGGCGTAGGGGTGCGATGCAGGGTTGGAAGGGCCTATCGGGCATGGAATATTATAGGGAGATCACTTGGTCCTGAAGCGCATGACTTACCTGCACGGAAGTGCTCGGCGAGCTCTTCAGCATCGCCTACCACTTTGATTTTCCTGAGGCAGGCCCGCCGGTGTGAATGGATGTTGGCAAATTCAGTGTTGCAGAGCTCGCATACAGCCTTGGTGGCGTTCGCCTTGCGACCGCGAGCCATACCTGAAGTATATAGTGTGTCAATGCGTGCATTAGAAACGCGACTGAGGGGCTCGATACTGACTTGAAGTGTTCGAGTCCCCGGAGAACTGCGGTGGGCTAATTAGCCTTGTAGCGTCGGTAAATGCGTTCACAGCTACTTACATAATAATTATATACAGCCAGAAAGTCAATATGAACACTCAAGCTCGAGAGGAAGGCTCAGGACTGATGGTACGGAGGACGTTGGGAGGACGAGGAGGATGGGGGTCGTAACACGAGGGCCTCGCGAGGGCCTCCCGCGATTGATCGATCATCGAGATAAGCACGGCTCCCCTCGGGATCTCTAGGCTCCCCTCGGGATCTCTTAGGCGCCCTCCTGATCCATCTCGAGGCTTGCCGGAGGCCCCAGGCACGCTGGCGAGGGCGGTCCGAGGCCATCACGAGGGAAGCGCCCTCGCGATGGTCCTGGGAAATGTCCGACACAGTGCAACGTAGACTCTTCACTCCAGACAGCTCATGAAAGCGCTGCGGGACCGCTCTCGAGGCAGCCGCGTGCGTCCAGCCCAATTTGTGCTATTTTTGCCCAGCTAGACGGCCCGCAGAGACGAAGGTCGCGTGGTGGACCATGACAGAGAAGTCTAACATAACGTGTCGGAACTTGGCCGGTGGGTGATGCTCGCTCGTGCGAAGTCACGAATGTCATCGAAGCGGCACACCGGACATGCAACATGGAAGAAAAAGCCTGATAAAAATGCACTGTCACGAATAAGGCTGTACATGGAGGGCGATGTCCGAACGACCTTCCACGGGAACCTAGGACGAGACGACGCAGGACACAAGGTTAGTCCTCATAGAAGTGCGCATACGCACGATTGACAAACCTCTGCGCCTCGCCCATACGCCGTAACCAATGCATATATCGGAACCTGGCGAGTGAAGCATGCATAAGCGTCGCGAAGAGAAGCGCCATTTGCCCGTCGACGTCGTGTGCTTGCAGCACAAGCCAGACATCGTCCCACACTCTCAGAGCTCCGCCTCGCTAGAGACAGGACCTTTGCAGGCTGGATTGTGCACACGCAAGGGTGGCCAGGGTGCACGTCGAGCATAGGTCCTCCCAGACGCGATGGGGAAGAGTCGGGACGACTCGGGCGAGACACGGGAAAGGGAACACGATGTGGTTTTGTGCACAGCCCAGCGGGGCTTGAGGGCCTTCTGAGGACACCCACGCCGTTAAAACCTCCGTCAGACAGATGTGAAGGACGTAGTGGGCGTACCGCAGAACAACAGGGGTGGCTATGAGTTCCTGACGGAAGCTATGCGCTCTGCCTCGCGAAGTACGCGTGAAACACCGCCTTCATGCGTTGCATTCACGTTCATGAAGCTCGGCCTATGCGGCTGCACTGGCGTATCTCGGATACAGTAGAAGCCGATGCTGAGAGGTTGTGAATCGATCGTTTCGTCGATCAATCGTTCGGGATAGCGATGACGGGTTAAGGCCGACGAGCGCTGGACGGCCCAGGAGCGGTGGTGAAGTATTCTTGCCGGAAATGAGAGTCTTGCCCTCGAATTTCTCGATAGTCATAGACACAGCTGAAACGGGGTCTGAGCCCAAGTCCTGTAAGTAATGTATCCATTATCCATTAACGACGGTGAGGAACGTACCGGCCTCTTCGCCAATACAACTCTAGGCGGGATGAATAGACGGGATACGATAGGGCGCGTGCCAGGAAGCGACTGTCGTACAGCACGTTGCCGCAGCGGAAGCATGTGTACTGACGCTCCCCACGCGAGTCGAATACGGAGACGATGTCGTGGAGATCGAGCCGTTCAGACTCTGAGCTGGCAGGGATGAATCACACTTGCAGCAGCGTCGTGCAAGCCAACGATCTCGCTGACTGCGAAGATTGTATGTCCTCGTGAAGACGCCTCAAAGTGAACGCACACGCATCTCGCGCGATGGCCGTCGCGAGCGCATGAGGGCCTTGACGGACGTTGACGAGCACCGCGTGCACTTCTCCCGTCCTCGAGCACGGCCCCACAGACGGCGATCCTCACATTGACATATCTTCAGGTGGACGGAATGGCCACGTTTACGGCCGCCCACTATCGCGTCCGCATGCTGTACGCGGCGGGTCGTGGATTGTTCGCGCCCGAGGATCGCTCGAGCTGCAGTGTCTTGTTGACCGGGATATTGGGCTAGTGGCCTGTAAGGTACTCTGCGGGCAGGACACGCCCGGGAACGGCTACGACGCACCGTGCGCGACGAGCTTGTCTGCGGTCCACGGGACAAATGTCCTAGCACTGCGTTTGGCAGTAGCCGCGACGGCGGTCCACTACGACGCGCGCAGGTCGTGCCGACGCGTGACGGGCGGCGGAGGCGCATGGGGAAGAGTACCGCGGGAGGTGCCGCGCGTCCAACAAGCTCGTGACGGACTTCGGGAGTCGCAATGGAGTGCTTGAGTTGGAGGGTGTCCGAGGTGCGGAGGAGGGCGCGTCGGGATGCGAGGTTTCCTCGAAGGTCTCATAGCATAAGACGTATGGCGATTTGTCTGAGGAATGCGTTCCGGCTCCATTCCAGCTGGGTATGCGGATTGACTGAGCGCCACAGAGCTGGCTGAGGGTTCCTCGCTCACACCGCCTCGGCACCTCGTAGACATACAAGGGCGCTTCGGATCGGTGCGGGGGACCTGTCCGGTTACCTATGGGGACGGTCAAGATACTGCCGTCAGCAGCTCGCCTTTGATGAGGATGGAAACAGATGATGCACCTATGGTATATGCGCAGCCCAACAAGACATCTGGCGCGCAATCCCAAAGCCACGAGTGAGGAACAGGACCCAAAACATATTGCTGTCGTTTCCTACAGACGCGCCAATTCCTCTTGTCCGGGTGCACTGGCCTTTTGCATATATAGCGAGTGTTATGAGCAATAAGCGAAAAGGATCCACGTCCCAGCAGGACGAGAGTGGGGCAGACAGAACACCGCGAAAGTCGGTGGGCATACAGGCGAGGCTGAAAACCAGTAGTACGTCGTCGTCGGTGGTCATGGTAGTGAGGAACGTCGTCCAGCGCCTCCCTAGCCGCGGGATTTTGCGCTTAGATAAGCAGGGCTAGTCTCCGAAAACAACGGACGGGACTCGTCGGACGCGCAGTTGTGTTCTCATTCTCCGACGACTTGCAACTGCCCTCTCGAGCCTGCGATGCTCATCCTGCTGTGCGCTATTTTTTCCCCCTCGTCTTCGTCGCTCTTTCTCGCACTGGCACTAGTCACGATGCGTCATTGGAAGCGTGTCGGATCCTCGATCACGGCGCACGCAATAGCTAGTCCGGGCGGGCGGCCATAGGGCGAGACGACCGGTACCGTAGCAGCCTAGCTCGCTCTCTGCTCTCACACCTCTCTCAAGCTTTGCCTGCCAGAGCTATATCCACGACAGTCTCCACCTCGAGGCCTCACTAGTAGAAGTTGCAGCGCAGTCGGAATGAGCGAAAACGGGATGTGAGTTTGCCTTTCGCCCGCGACCGGGAAGGCCTCACTCAGCGACGTTCTGACGTCTCGTAATCCTGCGTATCACTCGTTTCTCCTGCGCACCGCGCCTATGCTCTCTACTACCTGCGCATGTTTCGATTCTACCTCTGCCCTTGTGTGCTGGTTGCTCTTATAGATCCCTACGACTCGCATTCCAAGAAACTGTAGGTCATCCCCTGCTAGTTCCTGACGCCTCGCCCTCTGCCATCCCTCGCATCGCCCCACGCCGCTCGACGCGTGCGTCGCCTACCGGGAATGTATGAATTCGCTACTCACGGGCACAAGGTGCGTTCCTGACCGATATGCACACAGCCGTGCTTACAACATCTGCCTAGATCGGTCGCCAGTTGTGCGCCCACATCTCACCCGTCAGTATCGTCAGAGGGTGTTCAAAGTAATCGGCCCACGACGCTGCTGCCGTGCTCGCATGACTGTCGCATACTTTATAAGCCCTCCAGGTCGCTTTCCTGCTAAGTACCTCCTCATCGGCCTCCGTCCGTCCTCACGCCGCATCCTGTCCGCCACCGCGTGCCCAGCCCGAACGGCAGGGTAAACACTTTCATATCTGTTCGTGCGTGTACCATCAGCCTGCACGGCCTCAAACTGCACTAACAGCTACGCGTTCACCAGGTGCTAGGCAGGGCGGCTTCGAAGATCTCGAGACATGTGGTGGAGGACCCGTGAAGACTTTGGTAGGTATGAGGTACTCGGCTCATATATCGGTAGGTATGCTAGACATGAATCAGCCTAGTTATGATGTAGCAGTGAGTACGGGTGCACTGCATACCGCTGAGGGCTTTTGCGAGCGCGCCGCGCGGTTCGGACTCTGAACGACACACTCACGGTGATTAACCGGTGCTCTCCATCGTGCCTGCGAGTGGCTTGTTTTCGTGACGGAGACAGCGCGAACTGCGTGTTACGGGCGATCCTCGCTGTGGTCCGCTGGCCAGTCGCAGTGGAGTGAGGGGGAAGACTCGAGAGACTCTGGGAGAGCGTTCCGTTAGCGGCGTTGGCCGGGAGTCTGGAGCGATCTCCGATTTTCTCGGGATCGGTATGATTGGACCCCGAGCTTGCCCACGTGCGATAGCTTCCTCTGACGACTCCAGCGCTCCTCCTCCCTCACTCCCGCAGGCTTCCTCCTCCTCCGTCCACTCGACCTCGTCCTGCTGTGCCACTGCCAGAATTCGTACGCTCTGTATTGGTTTCTTCCCTCGTCGTCATCAGGCTGCATCGATGTGTTATTCGAAGTGTGCCTGTGCTCTCTCGCACCGTAATCGGCGCTGGTCAATTTTGCGATTTCTCGCGGCTCGTCAAATCGTCTCCTTCGACGCTGGCCTTCCTCTCTCCCTCTATCCTCCTTGCCTGTGCTGAGCCTACGGATTTCGATACATTCAGATTGCCTCCGCGAGACTAAGAGGTCTCTCTCGTGATCAAGTCTATGCCCTCTGCCAGACTGCCAGAGCGTCTGCGCTCTCTATCAGCTGCCTCGGTTGATCGCCTTCTACCTCCTCTCGCTCCACGATAGTCCGTTTGATGGCCTTAGACGGCTCAAATGCCCGGCAACCAGGCTCAAGCACACGTATGCAGCACAAATGACGCCCGCTGTACTCAGTGCCTTCGCCTTTGCTTGTCTCTCACCGGCGTTCCGCCATCTCTCACATCTTGTCGAGGTGCTCGTTCTCTTTCCATGATGGCTGAAGGTGCGCCACACTGTCACATACCACCTTCCTATCTCGTCTGTATGCGAGCCCCGCTTATAATTGTTGAATAGAACCCTTCTTATACACTCCGCACCACACTTGCACCTCGCCTCGTACCGCATCCCGTCTGCCGGTGTATGCGGCGTTTTCAACGACATGAGAGGTAGCCTCTAACTGTTGGGATGTGCGTCACCAGCTCACTCGGACGCGGACCATACCGATCGCCTCGCATACACAGGCGCCGCTTAACGATGCAAGTAAGTCTCTTCGCCATGCTTGTGTTCGTCCCCTCTGACCTTGTATCCCCCTTTCTGAGACAATCCTCATACCCTATCACTATTCCAGTGACATACAACTGCATCGACCCCGCACGCGTTACGCCCGGCTCGCGGTGAGGCTCGCGCACATCTCATCGATCTCGCGCTCCGCAATGCGTGACCCGCGCATCTGCGAGCGCAGCATGGGGGTTCACAAGTCATATGCATCAGGATGTATGCATCCTGCACACCATGGCGCTATCTGGGTATGCAAAATGAGTCCTGTCATTCTCGTCCATTTTTACGGGCGGAAACAGTCAATCGTGCGTACCGCTACTGTCTCATCCTTATATGCCGCAGCATTTATCAAGCGGGCTTACAGGGCCCTTTACGCCATCCCGCGCCGTCTTTTGAGTCTAGATGCGTCCGACAAGTTGGAGTACCTCGAGCGCATCTCCGGGCGCACCGGCTCGTCACGAACGTTGAACGTTCCATTCTGCTGTGCGACTCGGCCTGGGGCGTCGCAGAATATGCTTCAAAGCTTGTAGTAAGTGCATTTCAGCTCCGCACGCGCGCAGTGCGCTGACCGACCCAATCTGGGGATCCTACCGCTGCACAGGTACAAGTCTCCCTTCCACGATGCCCGCGTTCGCGTCCGCACGCCGCCCCTCTTGAGCATGCTTGACAGTCTGCGACGACGATAAGGTCGTGCGAGGGCGAATAACGGCACAGACGCTACCTTACATCTGCGCGCAACGACATGCCGTGGCCTCCGCGTCCTGACGGCAGACCACGCGCCCGAGCTTCTGCAGACAACACGGCGGGTCCGACGCACCTAGTATGTTCGTCACGCTCTGAGCACGACAAACCCGCGTCATTCTCGACGCGTTTCGTGGATCATAGTACGAGATTGCGTAGTCCCTCGGAGCGGCGCCTTCTGTCCTTCGCTACCATACGCCGCCCACGCGCCGCCAAAGACTGCTCGGTGACATGAAGGTCATACACCCCTTCAACCGAGTTCTTGTGCTCATGCTCAACGTCAACCAGCCACGATTGATCACCGACGCACTCGTGCAGGTGATGACTGTGTCCGGCCAACTCGATGCGTCGTGAACTTGAACAAGGCGGCGTGTGCCGAGGTCGGTGAGGTAGAGTCAGGGCACGCAACACTTGACACGAATCCTAGGTGTCATGAACGTTTCGCGCGCGGCGTTAGCGCACGACCTTTACCTCGATCTCGTCGGTGGGCGGGATCGTCGGCCTGCGCGCCCAGGGCTACTAAGAGTACGGTACGTGCTTGCGCTTCGTCTGACTAACAAGCTCTGCTCAATCGCCCGTGCGTTTAACAGCTTTGGGGGGAATCACTGTGTCGACTGCAGGGCAAGTCGACGTTGCGTGGGTCAAGAGGTATATTGAAGAACATTGCGGAGTCTTGAGACGTACGTGTTATATATAGTAGCCGGAACTGATAGATCTAACATACACATGCCGCTAACAAATACTATCATCGATGTTCATAATTTCCTACTCTCAGTAAGCTACGGATCACAGGTATCTGTCGTTCATACTATCGTGATGCCCACCAATGGCCATTCTCCGTCCTCCATCGCCCAAGTGAGCGGATCCCACAACGGGTCCCCCGAGTTCACTTCGATATAGACCATGAAATGCCCAATCCTCCGGAAACAAATCCCCTCGCCTTCAGATCCCGAGCTGTTTGATGTCGGAGGAGCCAGGTCGAGGACGAGCCCATCTACCCGGTCGCTGCGACCATTCTGTGCAGTCCGCACAAATGGGGAAAGCCACATCGTCCCTGGAAGCTCCGAGTCATCCGCATCGCAGTCCATGGTAACAACTGCACGGCGTTCTCCGATTGTCGCGTCCACTTCGTCTTCTTCAGAGTCCGAATCTGCGCCGCCAAGTCCGCACTGACGCTGCCGTGTCCTCTCGAGAGACGGGAGGGGTACGGCCCAAAAAAGCTCGATCTTTTCGGCGGGTCCACCACGGCAGGGTATCAGCGTTCCGTTCAGGACGAGGGTCCCGCCCGTGACTCGCCCGAAGGGAAGCGCCGCATCTTCGAGCGTGACCCAACACTCGACGATCTTCGCGAGCGCGACGGACCTGGTGCCCTCGAGTTCCAAGTCCAAAGTAAACGGAAACGGGCCGGCCGCTCGGACGTAGACGACGCCTTCGATCGCCGCCCACGACCACGACGGCGCGCGGTACGCCGTTGGACGGGCATGCTGGTGTCCGGCCGCTTCTACCCCGAGCTTATCGGCTCCCCATAACAAGTCCGTGAGGAGCGTGTCCGAGCGCCACACACCCGTGAGGTACTCGCAGCCCAGGACTCGATGGAACTGCTCGGCAACAGCAGCGCATGCGAGCAGCTTGTCCGACTCGACGGTCGCTGTGCGGCGGCTGTATTCCTTCACTACCTCCATCCAGGCCGCGCGCATGGCCTTCCACTCCTGGGAAGTGGGCTCTGCTACAGGCGGGTCTCGGAGGAACAGCGTTTCGGGCAGTCGGGGGTCATCCAACGTGCGCCGGAGCGAGTTGCCGATATTCCGGCGGGCCTCCGTGGTAGCACGGCATCTAAACTGGAGCGTTTCGGAGGTGAAGATGAGCGCGCGCGGGGACATTAGGTACTCCTGCATGCACCAGGCGCGCGTGGCCATGTTCCCGAGATCGTTGCTGTAGAACCTGTTCGCCGTGTAGGTCGAAGCATAGTACACTTGGCCGACCTGCGGCTGCGCTACCAATTGGTCGTCCGGGCACCATCCAGAGGTCAGAGGGTGTGGAGGGCAGATGAAAGGAAGCGCGAGATCGATGTCTCGGGGCGGCCGTTGCTGGAGGAACCCCTCCTCGACTCCTTTCGCGCTGGCGGCCATGATCGTCAGGTGTGCATAGCGGTAGATGTGGTGCATGCGGCCGATCTCGTGCCGCTTGTCCTGTTCCGAGTCTTGTACAATGCAGAGGCTATCGATCCAGAGCCACCGAAAGCACAGCGTATGCGTGACGTAGATCGCGTCGCGGATGGTAGCAGGGAGAAGCGACGCGGCGATACCTTGTTCGTACGTGGATAGGTTCGATGTCGTAGTCTTGTGTACTTGATCACCGCCCCACACGTAGCTAAGTGCAACGTATTCACCATGTTGTTTGGCTGTTGAGACCAGCCGTGGTCGCGCGGGGTCGGTGCAGTCCACGAGGCGCGAGGGGAGGCGGGGCCCAGCGGACGCGAAACTTGTGCAGCACTCGTGTCCGTGAATGCACTCGTCGATCTGTTGTCTTGCCAGGGCCAGGGCATGAGGAGATCCTACGTCCAACACCGGGCTTCGGGTTGATATGTAGGGTGCGGCAGGGTCATCTGATAACGCCTGTCAGCTCTATCTTTTTACTTGACCTGAGATCACCTAGATGTTCACGGACGCACCTGGTACCGTGTACACAAATCCGTCAAAAGCTGCCACTCCGTTGATTTTCAAATATACCCACTGAAGATCTGGGTGCGAATCATCCCACTTCTCCAGAGTACCCCGCACCGTGATGATCCACTCATCGGGGAACTCGTTGTCGCCTGCCTCGCGGAGGACAAATCGACACCATACGCAGCCCGCATCGGCACGAGACACCAATATTTCTCGAGAGGTCGAGTACGAGATCTCCTCGGGCCAGCCACGATACCATTTCCCGTCCTGAGATGACGCACAGGGAAGTCCAAAGTGTATGGCGAATGGACCCGTCCAGCATGCGTCGCAGACAGATGAAGGCCTGGGTAGTAGGCGATTATCGTCGGCACGGTCCCCAGAGATCAAGGGTGATGCAGAGAGAGCAGAATTATTGTCGGAGCAGGCAGGTCCAGAGAGGGTAGTGTCCATAGATATGTAGAGGTAGAAGGTCTAGTAGTAAACAGGATGCGCTGAGATGGGGGTAGACGAGAACCAACTTGACACGGCTGTGCAGCAGCCCACTGCCAGGTCGGAGACTCTACGTGGTGCCTAAACGCGTATACTGCCCTCCTGGCAATATTAAGAAGCACGTAGCCTGTTGGTAGTTCTTGGAATGCCGCGCGATTATTGCCGAGTGACTTAGACGGCCCGAGTAAATGTGGAGGATCCGGACAGAGAGGACCTTGCGATGTTAGGCGCCTACACGATATTCCTCACTGTCATTTCAACTCACTCGACACACACACACACACACACACACACACACACACACACACTCTCTCTCTCTCTCTCTCTCTCTCTCTCTCTCTATTGATCGCTAGACATCATCAGCTACTAAATATATTGCGATAGACACACCTGAAGACAATCCTTGAATTCCGCTGCTTAATTATCTAATAATTACCCTCTGTTCCCAGTGATCGTCTGCTCCATGTCTTGTCGCTCACCCATCTTGCCGCCCGCCAGCCCTTGCCCATGCCTATCGCGTGCCGCTCCTCCTTGGCCCAGCAGCCAGCAGAACATGCTGAGTCTTCATACGAGTTCAATGTCCTCCATCAGATATTTCCCGTTCTTCAAAGCTTGCGCGAGTTCGCGCGCTGCTTTCCCCGAGTCTCCGTCATTCTCCGGCTTATCCGAAAATCCGATGTAGAAGGACCCAACCCTCCGAAGGCGAAGCTTCCCGCTCTCTTTCTCCAAACCTTTTGAAGCCGTCTGAGCGACGACGAGACCCTCCACGGAGGTGCTACCCTGAAGAAGCGGGGCAGCCCACAGCATCCCGATCTCCAAGTCGCCCTCGCAGTCAATCTCGGCGTCCCCCCGCGGCCCGCAGATCGTCGCCTCCGCCGCGACTTCGCCATCTGTGCCCAAGCCACCAGCTCCCGGGGCGCTCTGGCGTACAACATGCACGAGGATCTCGTGGTCCCGGGGATCTTGTCCGCCACGTACTGTGCACGGCAGGAGAGCGGCACGCAGAACCAGCGTCGCACCGATCACTTGCCCGAACGGAAGTGCGGCGTCTTCCAGCACCACCTCGCAGCGCAAGACCTCCGCGAACGCGTTCTCGTCCATGAAAGTCTTCGTCCGGCGTCCCCACCACGCGACCTCGCCATCGACCGCGGCCCACGACCATGATGGCGCGCGGTACACCGCTGGGCGGTGCACGTACACGCCGCGCTGCTGCTTGCACCAAAGCAGGTCATGGAGGAGCGTGTCGCGCCACAACCCCGCGAGATAGTCCGTGCGCAGGACGCGGTGGAACTGCTCCGCGATCGCGGCACACGCGACGAGCTTGTCCGACGGGACGCTCGCGGCGCGACGCGTGTAGTCTTGCACGACGTCGAGCCACGCGTCGTGCGCGGCGTGCCGCTCCTTGGAGCCGTGCGCGGCGAGCGGCGGGTCGGGCAGGAAGAGGTCGTCGGGGAGCCGTTTTTCGTTGAGCGTGTCGCAGAGCGAGCCGCCGACGCTTTGTGTGGTGGCTTGGCAGCGGAACTGGAGCGTGCGGGGGGTGAAGATGAGCGAGCGTGGGGACATGAGGTATTCCTGCATGCACCAGGCGCGCGTGCTGATGGGACCCGGATTGCTGCTGTAGTATGGCCAGCGCGAGCCCAGCGCGTACACTCTTCCCATGCGAATCGGGGTGATGCGAATGCTGCCAACTTGCGACGTGGTAGTGCTTATAGGACAAATGAAGGGAAGACTGATGTCGCCGCCCGAGCGGAGAGCGCCGAAGTGCAGCTGCGACGGAGGCGGACGGTCTTGCAGGAAGCCCTCATCGACCTTCTGCGCGCTTGCGGCGATGATCGTCAGGTGCGCGTACCGGTAGATGTGGTGCATACGCCCGATTTCGCGTCGTTTATCCTCGTCCGAGTCCTGTATGATGCAGAGACTGTCGACCCAGAGTAATCGGTACCCTAGCGCGTGGGTGACGTGGATTGCATCGCGGATGGTCGCGGGGAGAACAGCGAGGTCGATCCCGCTTTCGTACAGGGATATATTCGATGTCGTGGTTTTATGGACCTGATCCCCGCCCCAGACGTAGCTCAGTGTGAGGTATTTGCCACGTTGACGGTGTGTTGAAACGAGACGTGGATGCGTAGGGTCGGCGCAGTCGATGAGGCGCGTGGGTAGACGAGGATCGGCGACGGCTGAGATTGCAGCGCAGCTCTTATGTCTATAGACGCAATCGTCGACGCACTCCGTTGCAAGAGCTAGAGCACGAGGAGAGCCTACGTCCAAGATGGGACTTCGCATATTGATATAGGGTGCCGCAATATCATCTATCGCCGAATCAGTTCCCCGACTGGCCCGAGATTGCCGTGTACGCATACATACCTGGGTCTGCGTGTACGAGTCCTTTGAATAGACTGAAGCCATTTATCGTCACATTGATGCATTGGATGTGGCCCGGATTCCAACTAGCTTGTGTCTCTATAGAGCCCCGCACTGTCACGTTTAGGAGACCGTCCGAGGACGCGCCGGAGGCGTTGGTGGGTCGAGTCGTCCATACTGCAATCAGGAGTTGACACCACACGCAGCCCGCGAGAGCACGGGTTTGCAATTTCTCGAAGAATGTCAAGTACGAACACGATCTGTCCCGCTGCTTGTTTGATTCTGATACCTCGCGGGATGCGAGCCCCAACTGGATCGCGAAGGGACCCTCCCAGCAGCTTTGGCAGACGGAGAATGGCTTGGGAGGTAGGGGCGTGTGTCCGTCAACATCCTCGAAAGATGGGGTTGCTCGAGAGTGCACCGTGCCCATGGGAGTGAGGCGACTGGTACGGCGTATATGTCAGAGTTGTTCAGACGCTGGTATCGGGACGAGCGGGGTTAAGCGGGGGATGCACGTGGGGCTAGAGCTGGAATTTGATAGTTTAACCTGCTGCAAACTCGGGCTCGGACACACAGTATAACAGTACTCTTACTCACGATTGCGAGGATCAGGACAGAAAGCATCGGTAGTAAAAATCACGCTCAACTACGTTTGTTTTCGCCGTCCGGACCGACCAATCACTTGGCCGAACGGAAGTGCAGCGTCCTCGAGCGTGTCCTCGCACAGGACCACCTCCGCCACTGCGCCATTGTCCGCACTCGGCGCATGCTCGACCACAATCCCTGGCCCAAGGTGACCTTCCTGTCTGCGGCGGCTCACGACCAAGATGGTGGGCGATACGCGGGCGGGCGAGGAATGTCCGCACCTTCTTCCTTATACCACAGCAGGTCGATGAGGAGCATGTAGCGCCAGAGACCGACTAGGTAGTCCATACAGAGGACGCGCCGGAACTCGGTCGCAATCGCGTCGTACGCGACGTGCTTGTCCGCGGAGACGCCGGCCGTGCGTTGCGCGTAGTCCTCGACGACGCCCTTCCAGGTCTTGCGCACGTCGAGCCACTACTTCTAATCGCGTGGGGCTGGAGGTGCATAGACACGGAAGAGTGCATTCGGGCGGCGGGGACGCATGTATTAGCGTGACGGGGAGGTGCGGCGCGTCAAACGAGCTGGTGGAAGACGGCGAAAGTCGTGATACGGTGCTTGAGATGAATGGTGTGCGAGGCGAAGATGAAGCCGCGTCGGGGTGCGAGGTATACTCGAAGGTCTCATGGCGCAATATGCATCGCGATCTGTCCAGGTATGGGTGCCGGCTCGATTCCGGGAGGGTACGCGGACTGACTGCCAGTGCGTGTCACAGAGCGGGACGGGGTCGAGGTTCCACGTGCATATCACGGTGGTATGTCGTAGATATATAAGGGTGCTTTGAATTGGTGCGGTGGACTTATCCGGTTACCTACAGGTATGGTCGGGGCTCTCAGTAGCTCTCACCTGAGGAGGATGCAAGCGGATGGTGCACCTACGCACTACCCAGCCCATACGAGGCATCTGGCGCATAGTCCAAAGCTCTGCCGTTCCCTGTGGATGCGCGCACTCACGCTGTGCGGTTGCAGTGGACTTCTGTATATATAGGGAATGTTATGCAAAATACACAAAAGAGATAGACGTACAGGTGCGTGCACATACGATGGCAAGAAACCAACACAATTCGTGAGGGTGCGATGCCTGGCCCGACGGTGGGAAGATACCTGACGGCCTAGAGCTGGAATAGTATTCCACAAGACCGTCTGCGGTCAGGCTGTGAACTTGGCAGAAGATTGCTTTCTGAAAGAGGGTTTGAACATATCGAGGAGCTAGGACAAGAACTAGAGTCCTTGGAACAAACACCTGCATTGGCTAAACAAGGCGCGAGAGCCAGTGATACGAGCGCGGAGCAGAAGGGACGTTGAAAGAGTCGGTGAGCTGCGTACATGCGAGGCTGAAAACGAGCCTAGTGTATACGTCGTCTGTGGTTGTGTTGAACAGCGTCGACAAGCGCCTCATTCAGCCCACACTCTGCGGAGTCGGCGACTCGGCGCCGATTTCCGGCTTAGCTAAGCCGAATGGATCTCCGAGACGCGCGGAGTGAACGCGCGATGGCTCTCCCTGCGACGACTCGAACGGTCTCCTCCTCCTCTCCTCCTCTCCTCCTCTTTCTCCTCGATCCTAGTCACCTGGTGCTATTGCAATTGTACTCTCTCCTACCCCGGCAGATCACACAGGTCCCTTCACGGCCCTCTCGTTCTCTGCTCTCCTACCACAGCTTTCTCCACGTGCGCGTCCACCTTGACTCTCCCTGCGAGACTCCGACGTCTCTGTCAACATCCTCTCTGCGTCACTCGTGTATCCTGCGAATCGCATCGCCCGCACCGCTTTCTATCTGCCCTCGCATGCTCACCGGCGGCATCCCTGGTGGGTGCGCCTTGGGTGCGCCCCACTTTGCATCTGCGGCGCACACAGCGCGCACGGTGCTCAATACGGGTTTGCATGTCGTTCAAGCCCTCCCCGTCACTCCCCACATCGCACCACGCCGGTCGACGTGTGCTTTTCCTCGCGAGATGGAATTATGGCGCTATCTACATGCACAAGGTGCGCCCCTGATCCATAGGTACTGATTCCCTGCTTATACTATCTCATCATCTGTTACGCATACGCGCACCTCATCCCTTCGCGCCCTCAAAACATATTCAGAGTACCACAAGTAACTCCTCGTCTACCTCCGGGCCTTCTCACGCCGCATATCGTCCGCCACAGCGTGTCGCGCCCGAACATCAGGGCAAGCACCGTCGTTCCTGTTGGTATATATAGCACCAGCCCATGTGGACGTAAACTACAGCGATTAACAACTTCGCATGCACAGGTGTCTTCGGTGAAAAATACGCTCGTGATGGGGTCCTCGACCATAGCTCTCTTCCCTGAAGCCTGCATCAACAACCTGATGCGCCGCCGGTACTATACGTCACTGTTGTTGATTGTTCCGACCATGCTGCCCTACGCTGGCGTCCATTTCGTCGGCTCGCACTCTGATATCGTGTCTAGCACCTTCGAGAACGTCACGGCCGACTCGCATGCATCGGGGTGTATGCACCGTTCGTGTCAAGGCGCCTCCTGACGAGAAACAAGTCCCGTCTCTCTCGCCCCGTTTCTTGCGCGGAACGCCCCATGTGAATGGATATCATTACTATCCCACCCCTTATCCAGCGCTGACCGCGAACTTCTAGGAACTCCCGCCATCATCACTTGCCGTTCAACAGCACGCCCTTTTTTGAACCTCGGACGTTTGGTGACGGGAAGATCTCTGCACACGCGGGTTGGTGGACCTCTAATCCCGCTGCTCGGCTCGGTTTGTCACAGTGCACCTTCTCTGCGCTCGCGATAAGTATGTCTGCCGCTCGACGTACGCGAGCTGGGCTGACAATGTCCAGTGCTCAGGTCAACCCGGTACGCAAATGGTCATGCGCGCCACGATGGCCGCTTTCGTGTCCGCCGCCACCGATCGCCGATCAATCGCGCGTCCGTCCTCGCCGCAAGGTACATACGGCTCGTAACATCCACGCGCGGGGGTATGCTGGTAGGACCAGGTCGAGTCCGCAGGCGGGAGACGACAGAGAATACTCCAAGTCCTCCTTGTAGCAGACTTGGGCGCTCAGACTGCTGCGCACGCATATAGTGTGAGGTGTGTTTGCCCCACATTCACCCACAATCGACCGAGAAACCACGATATCTCTGTATCTCCCGATGTCTAGTCGAGTAAGTATACGACACACGTCTCCGAAAAGCGCACTCATTACTTCGCTAGTCGCAGGTACTTTCACCGTTCTGGGCTGCGTTCTTTTACGGCTCGTCCCCGCGACGGACGCAAACGTCGGCGCGACCAGCTTGCCGCCCTGACCCCCTCGACGACCTGAAAGCGAAGTACCCCTCCGACAGCCCTCGGGTTTTGAAAAACTCAATCACAGCAAGCCAGTGGAGATCATCGACGTGTTCGCGCAGATCGAGACTGTGTTCGGCAGACTCTAGTCGTCGGGAACAACGCGGTGCGGCGCGCATTCCCCGAGCTCAAGTCGACACTCGCTCCTGGAGCGCCGCGAATGTCTTGCATGTGTCGGTTGCGTTCTTCTGCCAACACAAACGCGCGCAGGGTCAGCGGACAGCTCGTCATCCCAATCATGTCAGTGGATGGGCTCGTCGACTGCCGCCCGAGTTACCACACCGCCTCCAAGCCCGGTACGCACTCACTTTTCTTCTGCTTCTCGCGTGTTACTGACCATCGCGGGCGTTGCGTACCTATGGAAGGTATCGCGACTTCCGTCGCGTGTGAGGTAGACCCTGCGTCGAACGTCAAGGCCAATACTTTCAGTCTCGCGCCGCTGGGCTGCCAACGCTCATCGTCGGCCTTGCGGCTCACTCTCAATCAGCTCAGCTCGTTCGCCTCAAAAACGCACAGTAGAACGCAGTCTCCCGCCCATTCGCCGCCGGAACGCTGCTTGTCCCCACGATGCGGAACGCATGGCAACCGGATGTCCCTATGGCCAACGTGAAGCAGGCGGAGGTGACCTACGCCACCGTGGGTGTGCCGGAGCCGCATATACACGTTCTCGGCAGGGCGCGCTCGTCCCGAGCAACGGTAAGGCCGTCAGTGTTGCTACCGACTAAGAGAGATACAAGTACTTGCTGGAGGACCTGAACATGGGCGGAGGGCGCCGTGAGACATGTCAATGTCCTGTTACTACAGTCACGGTACAGATGTAACTGTCTATGTAGTAGAGGTATACGTAGAGTATCGCAGAATCCCTGGAAGTCAATATCCCAAGACTAAAATTGACGGCGTATACTTATGTACATATGCCGTGACCGCAACTCATTGTCCATGCCCTTTCGAGTCCGCGTTACTCAGACATCAAGTTCGCTCAAATAATCACGATGTCCGTCCAAAGACGTTCTCCGCCCTTCACAGCCTGAAGTAGCGGATGCCACAGTGAGTGCTTGGGGAAGTCCTTGCCGGGCCTTGCCACTTGGACGGAGTTGCAGAGGTACCCAATTCTCCGAAAGCGACATTCTTGGGGCGAAGCTCCTGAGCCGTTCGATGGAGGAGCGAGTTCGAGAGCAATTCCATGCAACACATGTTCTTCGCGATGTTTTGGCTGGGTTCGCACAAACGGGACAAGCCACATCCTCTCCGGCGGTTCGTCGAATTCACAGTCCATGTAAACATTGGCAGTTGCGCGGTCCCCTGGTTTCGTCGAGTAGACGTCGCCTTCTTCATCCGAGATCGAGCCCCCACTCCCACGCTGCAACTGGCACCGTACTTGCTCGAAAGACGGTAAGGGGACGGATAACAAATTGTCGGTTATTTTATGAAGTCCACCACGGCAGAATATCAGTGTCCCACGCAGGACGAGGACCCCGTCCATCACTCGACCAAAGCGAAGTGCGGGATCTTCGAGCGTGACCCGGCACTCAGCGATCTCTGCGAGGGCAACAGTCTGGGGGTCTCCAAGACTCAGAACCTTCGGAAAGACGTGGTCGATTGATCCTTCGATCGCCGCCCAGGACCATGATGGCGAGCGGTAGGCTGTTGGGCGAGTATGTGGGCATCCGCGTGATTTTGCCTCGAACTTGTCTCCAGTTCTCCATAGCAGGTGGACGAGGAGCGCGTCCGAGCGCCACAGTCCCGCGAGGTACTCAGAGCCCAGGATACCGTGAAACTGCTCTGCAATCGCAGCGCACGCGACCAGCTTGTCCGACTCGTCGCTGGCTGTGCGGCGGGTGTAGTCCTCGACGACCTTCATCCAGGTCGTGTGCACGTCCCTCCGCTCTTTGGCATCAAGCTCTTCTGCTGGCGCCACTGGCGGGAGGAAGAACGAGTTGGGTATCCGGGTGTCATCGCGTATCTGGTAGAATGAGCTGCCAACACCTTGTACGGTGGAAAGACACCGGAACAGGAGCGTTGTAGGAGTGAAAATGAGGGCGCGTGGGGACATCAGGTACTCTTGTGTACACCAGGCGCGCGTCGCCATGCGCCCGAGCTCATAGCTGTACTCCCTGCCAGTGATACTGGAATAGATTGGAGCGACAAACACGGTACCAACCCGCGGTAGTGCCGCCGAACAGTCTTCCCGGTCCACGAGGGTGGTAGGGCATGGGGGACAGATGAAGGGAAGCGCAACACCGTCGTCAAGGACAATATCCGGGGGAGGTCGCTCCTGGAGAAAGCCCTCATGGACGCTCTTCGCGCTGCCAGCCATGATCGTCAGGTGCGCATAGCGGTAGATGTGATGCATACGGCCGATCTCGTTCGCCTTGTCCGTTTCCGAGTCTTGGACAATACATAGGCTGTCGACCCAGAGCCACCGGAAGCCCAGCATGTGCGTCACGTAGATTGCATCGCGGATCGTCAGGGGGAGATCGTGGAGGGAGATTCCTTGTTCGTACGTGGATAGGTTCGCAATGGTGGTCTTGTGGACTTGGTCCCCTCCCCACACGTAGCTGAGTGCAAGGTATTCGCCGCGTTCCCCGATTGTCGAAACAAGCCGTGGACGAGCGAGGTCCGCGCAATCCACGAGGCGCGTGGGGAGACAAGGGCTACTAGTCGAGCTTTTGCAGCACTGCTCGTGTCGCTGGATACACTCGTCGAGGTGCTGTCTTGCCAATGCCATGGCACGAGGAGAACCAACGTCGCGGATGTGTCTTCGTGTTTTGATGTAGGGTGCCGCGGGGTCCTCTGATGATATCTAGTATCAGCTTCGTCCTTACACTCCGCTCGAGTGCGCCCAACGCACCTCCATCCGTGTACAAGAAAAATTCAGTGCGAACTCTCCCAGGGCTAATTTCTACGATAAGCTTTTGTAATGATTGGCCTTGCTCTGAGTCCTGGTCCGACATCTTCGAAGTACCCTGGACCGTGATGACCAACCCATTCGTTTCATAGCGACGGCTGGCGTGCCAGTACTGAGTGAGCCTGAGGATGAGCCGACACCATGCACAGCCTGCATCGGCACGAAACGTCAATTTTGTGAGCGAGGTCGAGTACGAGATTTCCTCGGGCCAGCGCCGGTACCATTTCCCGCTCTGCGGTGACACTAAGGGAAGCCCGAAGTGCATGGTAAAGAGTCCTTCCCAGCATTCCTCGCAGACAGATGAAGGCCGAGGCGGCAAGCAGCTATTCTCTATATTGTCCGCGGAGAAGAACGGAAGTTCAGAGAGCGTGGATTCCTCGGAGAATTTGAGGGTAGATTTGGAGAGGGTGCACCCCATGGATTAAGAGCCTAAAGGGGGCTGCCGAAGAGGAGCCTGAGATGCGCTAAGATAGGAGTAGACGACACAGATGAAGGAAGGGGGCCGGCAGTGGGCCGGCCCAGTGTTGGAGCAATCGACGAATCGGGTCGTCAGGAGCAAAAGTGTGCGGATTCTGGTTGTCCCATACAGCGGCGACGTGGTACGGAAGGCAACGGATAGGTACATCACGCTGCGCGATACTGAACACCTCGGTAAGTGCCGGTGAGCAGGCGCTCGCTCGCCCATCTACAAACCCGGGTAGTAAATAGGATTGCAAGGATCGTACTACACTACAGAAGGCATTGTTTGCGCTCTTGGTCACACAACTTCAATCTCTGACATTACCACCTCTCGATCCTGCAGAGCGTGACACAAACCGTGTCCGTCCTCCTCGTTGAGATCGAAGAAACCGACCCTTCGAAACACCTTCTTCATTTCCGTCGCGTGCGAGCTCTCTAAGGGGTCCACTAGAGTGACGACGAGGCCCACCGTCAATACCTCATCGCGCATGAGCGGCACAGCCCACGTTTTCTCGACATCCATATCCACGTCGCTATCGAGATACGCCCAGCCGACGTGCTCTGTGTGCACCTCGGCGCCGCCGTCGGGGTCTTCTCCTCCAGCACAGCCTTGAGTGGATTCTGCCGACTGAAATCGAAGACGAAGGACTCCCTCTTCCAAACCAAGCACGCACCGCACCATGGCCGCACGAAGAGTGAGGGTTCCGCCTGTCACCTGGCCGAACGGGAGTGCAGCGTCCTCGAGCATGACCTCGCACCGGACTACCTCTGCCACTGCACCATTGTCTGCGCTCGGCCGCATGCCCAACCACAATCCGTGCCCCAAGGTGACCTTTCCGTCGACCGCGGCCCACGACCACGACGGCGCGCGATACGTCGGCGGGCGGGGCACGTCCGCGCCCTCCTCCTTGTACCACAGCAGGTCGATGAGGAGCGTGTCGCGCCAGAGGCCGGCGAGGTAGTCCGTGCAGAGGACGCGCTGGAACTCGGTCGCGATCGCGCCGCACGCGACGAGCTTGTCCGCGGAGACGCCGACGGTGCGCCGCGTGTAGTCCTCGACGACGCCCATCCAGGCCTTGCGCACATCGAGCCACTCCTTCGAATCGCGCGGAGTGGGAGGTGCGTCTGCTGAGAAGAGCGTGTCCGGCAGCCGGCGTTCGTCACCTGCTTCGTGGACGGCACCGCCGATATTGTGCGTCGCGGTCTGGCACCGGAATTGAAGCGTCTGCGAGGTGTAGATGAGCGAGCGTGGGGACATGAGGTACTCCTGCAGGCACCAGCCCCGCGCGCTGATAGGCTCCCAGGCGTGGCTGTAATTGGAGATCATGTTGTCGGCGCGCGTGTATGTCGGACATACGTATACTTCGCCCAGCGTAGCAGTCGGGCTGTCTGTAGAGGACGGGTCACTCGGGGGACAAATGAAAGGGAGGACGATTTCGCGCGGAAAGGTGGTGGATTTCGACCAGGGTGCGGCGGGTCGAGTTTGGAGGAAGCCCTCGCTCACTTTGCGAGCGCTGGCGGCGATGATCGTAAGGTACGCATCGCGGTAGATGCGATGCATGCGCCCCAGCTCACGCCGTTTATCGTCGTCCGAGTCTTGGATGATGCAGAGGCTATCCGTCCAGAGGTACTGATATCCGAGCTCATGAGTGACTCGTATTGCATCGCGGATACTTTGGGGGAGAACGCCGATCCTATCGGCGTAGGTGGAGACGTTCTCCATGACGGTGCGATGCGGTTGCGCCTCGCCCCACACATAACTGAGCGCAAGGTATTTGCCGTACCCGCCGTCCGTTGTGGCTAGGCGCGGGCGATTTGGGTCGGTGCAATCGACTAGGCGAGTAGGAAGGGCGGGATCGCAAGCGGTAGGTGCTGATGCGATGCAGCTCGTGTGGTCGTGAATGCACTCGTCGATGTATGCTTTCGCGAGGGAGAGCGCGTGCGGAGATGCCACATCTAGAATCCGCCGGCGCGCGACGATATACGGCGCCGCTCGGTCGTCTGGAGTCGCATACCGCAACGTCATGAATGGCACACATGTACTTATCATCGAGCGAACTCACCTGCCGCCGTGTAAACATACCCGCCAAAATGAGGCTCGTCGTCTATGCACACATACATCGCTTGAGTACCCTTCGGCGAGAAATTCGGCAAAGGGCCTCCGTTGCCCACGCGGACCGAGACAGGTGTAGCGGACTTCGGGTCGTCTTGTTCCCCGCGAGTTGCATATACGAGCTGGCACCATGCACAGCCCGCGTCAGCGCCGGCTTTGAGGGCCGCCCACGACGTCGAGAACGAGTAGCCGTCGACCCAGTTCCAAGGAGATGGGTCATCGTCTTCGCCGTCTTCGAAGAGTCCGTATTGGGTCGCGATAGGGCCGTCCCAGCAGAGTTGGCAGATGAAGGGGGGGTTGGGGGGCATAGAGTACCTGTAGGGAATACGTTGAAATGAAGTTAAGAATTGCATATGCGCTGTACTCACCCGCGTGCTTTTGGGACGGCGGCCTTCGTGTGCGTAGTGTCTAGCGCGCGCTTTTTGCGTGCCTTGCGATCGGGCTCCATCGAGGCAGAACGCGATGTGGAATGGCTGTCGAGAAGGTCAAGCGTAATCGTAACTGGTGTCCATACAGTACCGGTCCATGTCCCTACTCACAAAGAGCCTTCTAGATTGTCGTCTTCCAAAGTGCTATCGGACGAAACTGACCTCGCGCGTTTCGCCCCCGGGCTTGGCGACGGCCGCGCGTTGATATCGTACCCGTCTGCAGGCGTAGCTCTCGGTTCAGCCATTTGTTCTGTGGGAGGAAATATCAGCAGATCGATGATACCAAAAGGGAGAAGGAGCGCGACGGTGATATACATAATCGTGGGTGGAGTAGTACGCTTCTTGGCCACCACGCCACATTAACGTTCAGAGAACGTGCCCCGCCGCTCTTGAGATTGAGTTCGAGCGCAATGCTGCGGAAGATGACGTGCGGGGTGCGCGGTGGTGTGATTTAACAAGCGTGCTCTGGGGACAAACAAACGCAGCAACAGCACTGGCCGTGCAATGCGGGAGAAGAGATCTCGAAGTGACCAGCACTGGCCGGGATACTGCGGACACTGCAAGGTGGAAGGACAACGCGCTTGCGGCTGCTATATAGTCGAAGATGTAGCGGACATACCAGTGAACAACGAGCCGTCTACTTGATACCCTTCCAGACGTTCCAGCAGGACAACAAAACAAGGCGGAAAGCGATCGACTCAATTATTGTTGTGCACCAGTCACCTTGAAGTGGGATCGTCAGCCGTCAGCCCCCAGACCTTCTACATGACTCAAAAGAGGACTTACCTATATGCATGACCCGTGCGCAACAGCCAGTACGCGGTCCCGAAGCTCGCGAGCATAGCACACGCGAGGAGCGCGACGAGGAGTGCCATTCGCTTCTCGTACGAAGCTGGGACGAACTCCACCACCTTTCCTGGTAGGACTTCTGGCCGCGCACGGGCCTTCCGGGCGGACCGTGAAAGGGCGTCGGCGGATGATGGTGAAGGGGAGACCGAGAGGCGCGCGGGAGGTGGGCGCAAACGGTAAGAGCCCTTTTCGAGCGAGATGGAGGGTGAAGCTTGCGCAATGCGCACAGAGGGAATGTGGAACGGCATTACTAGGGCTTGTAAGGCGAGTTCGCTGGACGGAAGAAAATGTGTAGAAGGTGGTGTGTAGGCTGTGGGATCATCTGTACTCAGTTTAAGGCCGTGGTGCGCTATTGAAACCTGGCGCAAGAGGATATGAAGAACGTACCCGATACCGGGAACAACGTGTGCGATAGCTATGACCCTCGAGGTGAACGATGGGGTTTCCAGGGACGTGTTTTCACCTAAGCACGTCCGTTCGGCAGCACGATGCAATACGTCGCAGTAGCGTGATCGAAGTCGGCACGACAGCGAAAAGAACGAGTAACCCAACCAAAACGCTGAGGAACCGTCACACAAGGCTGTTCAGAGACAGGGAGGCTGAAGCAGCTGCACCAAGAGAGCACAGAGTCGGTCGTGGTCGTGGTCGAAGTCGCGGGACAAGGCCCGCCCAGCGCCTACGCCTCGCGCGTCAGCGCTCAGCGCTCAGCACTGGGCGTCAGCCTACCGTGGCTTCCCATCTTACCGTCTCCGCCGCAATCCCACCGAGGTAATCTTTCCACATATCTATGTACAAGTACGCTCAAAGGGACAAATCACTCTGCGCTCGTTCAACGTATGCACTGCACCAGACACGATGACTCGCGCAGGCGGGTAATTATTTTCGTACGCATGTACGCTCCGAGGCGAGTGCCACCCGGTTCACTCGCGCCCCTAATCGACCTCAAAACCAGAAGACACATTCCCAACCACTCGCCGCCTGCGCACACCAGATCGTCGCTACGAAACTCTTCCTACCGGAGACATCCGCGACGACGGGGCTTCGCATTCCCGGTATCAGCTGCACCTTTTCCGTCAGCTATGATAACTCGCGCTTTCCGGTAGTGCTTACCGGCTATAAGCAAGAATCTCTCCGCACCGTCCGAGGAGCCTGCTTAACAGCGCCGCGCTCGACGTGGGCGTCACGGACACTGCCTGATACGACGCATATTTGGAGTGGAGCGGGTCGTTCGCATGAATACGCGGAATTCGTCTGTTAAGAGAGTAGTTATAACATGCGATGGTCGCCTTGAAAACCAAAAATGTCGGTCAGCGAAGGCAAAGGAACATCAAGGATATGATGCATGCGCACCATCTTGTATACTTGATTAGGTGGATGGGGCGTTTTCGGAAGCTATCACCTTGTGCGGGCGGCGCGTGGTGCCGTTGAACTTAGCGCATTCTGTCCATCGCAAGGAAGGAGCGTTGAGCGATGCAATACAGTGGTGTTGTTATGGGCTGGGGCTGGAGGCTGGGGGATACAGAAAGGAGGAAAACGTTTTCGCGTAGAGGATTGAGAGGGAAGACAAGCTATAACGAATGGTAGTGGTGAAGGTACGGCGAAAGCGTGATCGCGAGTCTCGGGAACAGGTGTGCGCCGGCGTGTTTGAGCTAGAGGGGTTTGTGCCCCCCGGTTGCAGAAATCAGCGGAGAAGTTTGATATCAGGGTGATCGTGTAGCTGGGAGGGGATATCGGGTCGCTCAGAGGATACGCAGTGGAGAGGACTGAGAACGGAGTAGCGTGTGGGAGCCAGGCGCAGTTCATACGAGCTCGATCTCCACAACGGGTGTACGCTCCATGTGTAGTTGCAGGGTGTCCCAGTCTCCGCTGTCTGTCTCGCAGATCCCAATCCGCTGATATGCCGTCCTGCTCTCAGGGTCGGCGACCGCGACGATCAGACAACACGCCTCCGAAACTTGACCTGCTGGCCCTTTCCGCAAGAGCGGGACAAGCCATTTCGGCTCTCTCTCCGTCTGTGAACCAGCGAGGCAGTCATAGAGGCAATACACAGTAAGCCTGCTGCTTTCCGGTATGGCATCGCCTTCCTCGACCGGACCATGGGCTCCCGAGGGCTGTCCGCGCTGAGGAGGTAGCAGTAGGTCATGACGCCAACCATCTTCCGCATCGCGTATCTCGACCTGGATCAGCGCAGCGCGCAGGACGAGCGACGCACCCGTCAGCTCCCCGAATCGGAGCTCTGGGTCTTTGAGCGTCACCTCACATCGGACCACTTCCGCGACAGCGGTCGCGTCCCCGCCATACGCCCAGTCGAGCATGGAGACTGTCCCATCTCGTGCGGCCCACGACCACGACGGCGCACGGTATCTCGCTGGACGGCCCAAGAACTCGCTCGTCGAGCACCGCCAAAGCAGGTCGTGGAGGAGGGTGTCGCGCCAGAGCCCGGCGAGGTAGTCCGCTCGCAGGACGCGGTGGAACGCCTCCGCGAGCGCACCGCATGCAACGAGCTTGTCGGACGCTTCGCCGAGGCTGCGCGTAGAGTACTGTTGGACGATGTCGCGCCAGCGGCCGTGTACCATAGACCAGTCCACGGAGCCACGCTCGAGTATTGGCGGATCTGGATGGAAGAGCACGTCGGGCAGCCAAACGTCGTTCTTCGTCCTGTATAGGGAATCTCCAACGTTCCGCCTGGTTTGTTGGCACCGGAACTGGAGTGTTTCCGACGTGAAAAGCAGTGCGCGCGGGGACATGTAGAACTCTTGTAGGCACCAGCCCCGCGCATTGATGGGCTGCCATGTGTCCTCGTCATTGCTGACCACTGCATTTCCCTCGTGGATGCTCATCAAAGAGATGCGGACCTCGCCCACCCGCTGAACGTCCGCTGCACTCTTACCAGGTGCGTGAGAGTGCAGGGGACAGAGGAACGGAAGCGTGACGGCGTCCTCCGCGAGGCGATCTTGCAGGAAGCCCTCGCTGACCCGTTCAGCGCTGGCGGCGATAATAGTCAAGTACGCGTAGCGGTATACAAGATGCATACGCGCCAGCTCATGCAGTTTGTCTTCGTCCGAGTCTTGGATGATACACAGGCTGTCCACCCAGAGGTACTGGAATCCGAGGGCGTGCGTAACATAGATCGCGTCGCGAATGGTTTGGGGCAGGCGAGAGACGTCGATGCTCTTGGTATAGAAGGATATGTTGGAAGTCGTGGTCCGGTGAGGTTGGGGCTCGCCCCACACATAGCTGAGTGTGAGGTATTTGCCATGTCTGCCCCTCGATGCGACCAGGCGGGAGCGGCTAGGGTCGGAGCAATCGATCAGGCGCGCGGGGAGCGGGACGTCGGAAGGCGACGAGATCTGGATGCAGCGCTGGTGTCCGTCCACACACTCGCGAACGAGCGCGTTTGCGAGAGAGAGCGCACGGGGGGATCCGACGTTTAGGATAGGGTCCCGTGCGACAACGTAAGGTGCCGCAGGATCGTCTTAAAGACCATGTAAAGATCAGAAGTGGCAACATGTGATATATGTGAACCCACCTGCGGACGTGTGTATGAGCCTTGTCCTCGGTCTGCCATGATCCACAATCACCGCGAGGGCTTGGGCGTGGGTTGGTGTACAAAAGCGTAGCGATCCATACGATCCAACCGTGATTTTCCAGCCACGCACCGGTCGCCGTTTGACCGTTTCGACCCAGGAGCGATAAGATGGATTTATGATGAAAAGTAGGAACTTGCACCATGCGCAGCCGGCGGCGGCACCGCGCTTTATCTGTGATTTTGAGCGGAAGTATGAGTACCCTCCTGCAAAGTACTGGCCTCCGTCGTCTAGTTGAATTGGAGTGTAGAAGAGACCGAACTGCGCAGCACACGGCCCCCTCCAGCAAGCTGAGCAGATGGAAGACGGTTTGGGCGGCAACTTCGGATTTGCGTCTCTCTTGCTCCGATACACTGGCGGAGGCAGCATTCGATGCGCAACAAAGGGGCGTCAGTGTGGTGTTTGAGGAGGAAGTGAATTGCTGGGGAAGTGATATGTAACAGGCCTAGATAAGCTTCGTCGAACCACCTTTCCTGCCAGACCTGCGCTCAGCTGCCGCAGGCAGAGTGTAACAGAGAACGTACCAAGAATGGGTGCTCGTGTAGCTTCTGACATCCACTTCCTACGTCCACTTCCTATGCGCTGATAACTGTTGAGCACGTCGAGCCTCGCCGTACGCGTATGAGAGACGATGTCAGCAACGTCTACTTGACGTCTGCCGCCGACGATGAGTGCTAAGCGCTGACGAGCCTGCTGGCATCCGCGTGGCATGCACGCAATCCAGCTGGTTCAGAAGCCATGGTGTTGAACGTAGTCACGATTTGATAGCAGTTCAAGGAATCCAGTGAGCATCAGCGAGGACTGCGTCGGAGCAGGAGCTGCAGGCGTGCAGGAGTGAGCTCGAAGTTTCGTCCAGCGCCTCCCGCTTTCACTCGGTGTTTCTCCGCGGAGTCCGCGGGCGCTTCGTACTGGGCACTGGTACTTAGTACTTGAGGGTGAACGGCGATGCTTCGCACACCAGATCCGATTCCACTGTCCAGCGAAAATCAAAGATCAAGTTCTTAGAATGATTCAAT
>MNAD01000350.1:272-22008 GCA_001895945.1 Trametes pubescens | reverse complement strand
ACTAGAGGGTGAACGGCGATGCTACGCACGCCCAGTCCGATTCTACCCATAGTCCGTATACATAGATTAGTGTACTTTATTACAGCGCAACTGGAGGGGGAAAATATCCCGGAAAATGCATAAAATACATGACACGGAAAAAAAGGGTCCCGAGATGGTGCCCGACCTCATCTGTGATTCGCATTTTACGGGCATACATAGCTGTCAGAGGAAGAAGTAAGTTAACCAGGAGTCGGAGAAAGCCATCTCGAGACACATTAACGAAGCAGTTGTGGCGGTATTTATTGGCAGTTTTGAAGTATCGTACATGTGAGAGATGTTGAAAAGCATATCACAGTCCTTGGGGAACGTCAGATAACAGAAGAGCTGCAACAGACAGAGGGGATGGACTCGATGGAGGCTAAGAGCAGGCTCGAAACGACCTCGACGCGAGTCGGATCAGAGGAGCTGGTTACAAGCGCCAAACATTTGGCCGACAGCCACAGAACAAACAACTACAANCGGTGCAGCAAAAGTCACGTGATTTGTGTAAACTCTCACTACCGTGTCTCTCATTATCAAAACCGATTCTAAGGTAGAATCGGAAATAATGGGCGACGGGCGTGAGCCGATGGTTTCTCTTTCAAACTCCAGAAACTCGAGGGCACTTTAGTAGACAACTACTGCCTAGGAGCCCGATGGATCTGAGCGCCGGATGTGGGAATAGACGCCATTAGACGCCAGTAGACAGTCCGCAAGGCTGCTGCAGCCTCTGCGTTCATCTCGACCTCCTCAGTCATGGACCAAACATCCTTCCGCAAGCTCCTCCAGACTCCCAACGCCTCCTCGTCCTCCTCTGCCAGCGCATCCTCCGCGCATGTGCGCGGCTCACTGCTCGTGGCAGCCACCGCGGGCAAGAGCAAGAAGGCGAAGACGATCGACGCGTCGCAGCCCGCGTTCAAGCCGCGGCAGCTGAAGAAGGGCGCAAAGGGCGAGACGTACCGGAACCGCGCAGAAGAGCGGCGGGTGGGCGCTCCCAGCGACTATGCGCAGGTGAGCAGACACAGTGGCCTGCGAAATTAAGCAGGAGACCTTGCTTACACTATGCGGCATAGGTGGAAGCGCTCGCGGACGAGTTTGAGCGGCGGAACGCAGACAACGAGGACCGCGATGCGGTGCGTTCGATGCTCAGCCTCGGTGCCCCCACATCACGTCGTACTCACATTTGGCCTTGATCAGGTCGAAGAGCAGCGCAAGTACCTTGGCGGCGACAGCGAGCACACCGTCCTCGTCAAAGGCCTCGACTTCGCGCTCCTCGAGCAGGCGCGCGCACGCGCGGCCGCCGAGAGCGCCGCGACGGACGACGTCTCGCTCGAGCAGGCCTTCCTCGAGTCCGCCGCGCAACCCAGGAAGCGCACGCGCGCGGAGATCCTCAGCGAGCTCAAGAGCAAGCGCGGCGCGGGGGCATTGGGCGCAGCAGAGGCGCCCGCACCGAGCGCGGTGGTGGATCCCGCTCTCGAGGCGGCGAAGAAGGCGGGCAAGTTCAAGCCGATTGGGTTCAAGCCCGTCGGGGGCGCGGCGGAGAAGGTGAAGCGGAAGAAGAAGGTGAAGGCGGGCGAGCCGGAGAACGGCGAGCGGAGGAAGAAGCGCAAGGTTGTGCCTGCTTCTACTACCACAACGACCGTGCAGGAGCACCCCGAACAACATACGTCTAACGCTGCAGCCTCCCCGGAACACGAAGCATTGAAGCAGCCTGAGGCCAGTCCGTCGAGCTCGGTGACAAAGCCGCCACAGGAGCCGGAGCCGGTCGACGAGGACTTTGACATATTCGCCAACGCGGGGGAGTACACCGGTGTAGACCTCGGCGACTCAGACGAGGAAGACAAGCCGGGCACGTCGGTCCCGGCGCGGGACGCAGGCGAGGAGGGTGAGGTGCGAGAGGACGGCGTGCCCCGTCCGCGTAAATGGCTCGCGACCTCGGACGACGAACGTGAAGAGGGCCGCGCGGTCTCTCATCCTCCGGAACGCGCGCGCTCAGATGGATCTCGGTCGCGTTCTGGGTCGCCGCAGCGGCGGCCCGAGGAGGACGGGGAGCTGCAGGACGAGGAAGAGGAAGAGGAGAGGCCGATGCGGCTGCAGCCGCTCGCGTCGTCAGTGATGCCGTCCATCAAGGACCTGCTGGCGATGAGCGAGGAGGCGGAGAAGGCGGATAAACGGAGGGCGAGAAAGGAGAAGAAGAAGGGTGGAGGTGGTGCCGCGGGAGAAGGCGCCGCGGGAGGTAATGCCGGCGGTAGGAGCGAGAAGGAGACGAAGGCGAAGGTGGATCGGGACTACCAGAAGTGAGTTTTCCTGTTCATATTGCCAGCCCCGAAATGAGCGGTGACTGACGCATGCACCTGCACAGATTAAAGGCATATACGGACAAGAAGGCGAAGGCATGACATCGCCATGCTGCTACTTGTGTATGGGTGTACAATATTCCTCAACAATGCCACATCTTGAATCGTGGCGCCCACCAAGATCTGTGCAGCTGAAAACCCAAGAGCCCTACCGCTAGCGGACGCAGGAGACCACTCAGTGCGTGACCGTGCTTTTGAAGGCCCCGGCGGTGTCCACGGCATTCTCTTCGCAAAGCATCACAAATCGCTCCCATTCCTTCACCAAACCTAGTTGGGCCCTTTCTTCTGATGCTCCACAGCGAACTGGGGTCCGGGGTAGCATCTTGACGCAAAGTTACTACGGCCGAGTTAGAAAGCGACGCGTTTATCGGCGATGTATTCCAGCTCTTCTTCATGCAGCCCTACCTCGACGTCGGTATTCTCAAATAAGGCCCCGCCGGCTCTAGTCATCTCACACACTCCTTCGACGATCTCGAGAATCCTCTACAACGGCGTATTTGCTCAGAGGGTTCGCCCTCATTATAATACTGCGCTGTGCACGGACTTCGGTAATCGTGTGGATACGACACGTCCGATATTAATACGACGCCTTGGACGTGTGCGTGAAGTACAACGCTGGCTGTCTCGTTCGGTCAGTTTCAGCTTGGTGCTATCGCGCCGGACACCCGTAACCCCGGTGAATGCCTAGGAAAGTTCAATCTACCGTTGCAGGGAGAGATGTCAAGAATACGTCGTACTACACTAGGCTTGCTCTCTTGTCAGTGTGAAGGGCATATGGACGCTTCTCGGCTCTTGTGGGCCTTCCGGTGAGTTGGTGCGCAGGAGTGAGGTCATCGTACAATTAACACAGCTGTGCTGATTTAGACAGATAAAGCTCGAGATGGTTTGGTAGAGCAGCCTCGTACGGAGGCCCAGGCGCCTGGACCGGTCTTCGACACCCCCTGTTTGACGCTCCAGCATCCACCCGGCGCACCCCACGCTCGCGTCGGAAGATGTGCGGGGTATCGCGCGGGGAGTTAGACTGTGCAGGTGCGAGGGCATCGCGACAGGAACATTGCAGCCTCAGGGCACAGATCATTCATGGGTGCCATCCGGCAGGGGCATGGAGCGGACGAGCGGTCGCGAATCGATGTCGAAGGCGTGTCTCTAATCGGCCTGCGGCGTGGCAGGAGCGATACTGGGGCGAACAGACATGACAGGCGTGCCCGATGGGCGCCGTGCGGATATATGTTGTGGCCAGATCGCTCGCGGCCGCACTGCAAACACGCCGGACGGGCACGAGTGGCGCGCGGACTCGGAACCCGCCTGCATGCTCGCGGTCCGTCTATAAAACCTGCATTCCACGCCCTCGCGCCGCGCATCGTCCATGTAACGCCTCCCATGCCGCACTTCACCCTCCCTAGAACCCACTCCTCCCCGGCCAAGCCCCCGCCGCCGACGCCGGGCGCGTCGGGCCCAGCGCCCGCAAGCCCGCCCAAAGGCGTCAAGCGGATCGTATCGGGCCTCAAGCGCCGGATCAGCCACACCTTCCTTCGCGGTCACCGCCACCACGCGAGCACCGACGCTCTCGACGTTTCCCACTCCTCTCTCGACGACCACGAACCCCTTCTTTCCCTCTGCGACCAGCCGACCCCCATTTCCATCTCTGTTTCTCCTCACCATGGTCCCAGCGTCGACACGCTCACGCGCGGCGTCGCCGATGGCGGCCTCGGCAAGCATGTCGCTGATTGCTCAGACTCGTCCGACGCGACTTCGGACTACAGCGCCGCGTCGTCGTTCCGGGGACGGGGGCACCGCACGGCATCATCGTGCTCAGGTTCGTTCTCATACACCTCGCCTGGAGGTCTGCAGGACGTAACGGGCGACGCAGCGCCTCTCCCAGAGATCGCGGAAAGTCCGTCTAGCCCAGAGCAGACCGAGGCACCTGCCCCACCGGAAAGCTCCGACTCTGCAGCTCTCGACATCCCCGCAACGGTCGACGCCCTAGCGCTTGCGCTGTCTACTCCCTTGCCCGAAGATACCGAGAGCGAGCTCGGTGCGGAGGTGGAGGCGGAGGCGGAGACCGCTTCGGCCATGAGCTTGGAGCTGCCGGCGGTCGACTCAGTCGAAGACAAGCGTAGCATCGAGAGTCTCTACTCTCGCTTGTCTCCTGAGTACGTCGGCGCACCCTTCCCCGAAGAAGTTTCTTCGGAGTTCACGAGAGAGAGGACGTTCTCGTTGGCATCCGTCGAGTCCCTGACGGCCCCTCTCGAGACCCTCGTCCTATCAGAGGACGTGTCTCCTTCGGCCGCGCCGGTCGATTCTCAGTCGGATGCCGCCTCCACCCATCTACCCCTCCCCGTCAGCACGTCAGCCGACGTGCCCCTTCCATCTGCGGAACTCGATGTCCTCGAAGAGCCCCGGCAACGCAAGATATCTATGCTCTCAATAGAGTCCCTCACGGCACCTGTCGAAATACTCGTCCTACCCGACGACGCAACCTCACCCCGTACATCACCGGATACAGAGCCGGAGACCTCTCCCTTTGATGTGTCACTGTCAATACCGCTCCCTCCATCCACTCCCGACTCTCCCTCGATACTTCCCGTTGAATCGCAGCAGCTGCCAGCCCCCGAAGACGAGTTTTCGAGTATTCTTGGCCCACAGCCGACAGAGACGGCCGAGCTACCGTCTGCGCAGTCTCCAGCCGGTCCTACCGCGCCCGCAGGCGGCGATGACGCTCCAGTCTCCTTCTCCTGGGTGCTGGAATATTTCCCGACGGAGTCCGCACCGAGCGAGCCGGAGGAGTCCGCACAGGACGAGCTAGACGTAGCTCTCGGTGACGCTGTCCTCCCTGTTGTCGAGCGATCCTCCATCCCTTCCGAACCTCTCCACATCGCTCCTCTCCCTTCCTCACCAGACCCAACGCATTCTGCGCCTCCGACACCACCACTGGCCGCGAGCGACGAATACGGGAGCGAGAGCGAGGAGGATGAGGATTTCGAGTTCGACCCGCACGGGCTCACGATGGCGATGCCAATGTTGTTCCTTCCGTCCCCGAAAGTGCGCTATCCGGCCTTCTCCTCGTTGACTTGGTGGCTACCCCGTGGCATGGTGTAAATTATCCCATCTTGTAGTGATATACGGACCGTACTTAAGTCGATCAAATGTATATTAGTTGTAATTTACGCTCACAGGCCGCTCTAAGGGAACGTATGTAGCAAGGTGAGTCGCGCTATCAACGAATAGGCCGTGCGTGCGCACTGACGGAGCGGATGCTCAGTACGCAGCCTTCGTTGATCACGACGAATGAATGCATATCGCGCTCGCAGTGACGTTGACTACGGACGAGAACTGATGCCTTCAACATCTTGCTCAGGAACTGCGCACGCCCAGCATCTGTACATGTATGTGCACAAGCTGCGTGTCTTCCGTACCCCGTATGCATTAGTCAGGAACGCTCTCGGCAGCATTTGGTTCGTACTGCGCCGCGGCGCGAAGCTGATTCCGGCCGTACATTTAACGGTCCCGCGGTGCTCCTGCATATCCCAGTACTTACCACGACCACCGCCATGGCGGCGAACAGGATCTCTCTGCCCGCATCCGACGTGCCCGTGAAGTCCGTGACGATATTCCAGCCGTCGACCGCAGAAGTGACGCGTGTGCTCACCGTCGCGCTCAAGGCGCGTACACCTCCTGCTTATCCCGTGCCATCTCTCTCTCTGCCGACACTGATCGCGTACCCAGAGCGGCACCAACATCGTCGAGATCGCCGGCATATCCGACCGCGTCGAGCCCGGCTCCCCCAGGATCTACTACGGCCCCCCAGCATACGCCCCCAGATCCGAGTCCGAGTCCATCCGCGTGCTCGACGTCGTCTGCCGCCGCCCCGCGCCCGGCTCGGACTCGAAGCCCAATCCACCCGCGGACGCGAAGGCCGCAGCGCTCCTCGCGCAGAGCCTCGCGCTGCAGTCCCGGTGGATCGTGTGCCAGGAGGAGATGGGGCTGCTCGACAGCGCCGTGCGCCTGGCCACGACCCCGGGGAACGGCGTCGCAGCGGACCACGCGGGGCTGCTGGCGTTCGTCGAGGCGTTCGCGCAGAAGAAGCTGGCGGCGCACGTTGTTGTGCGGGAGGTCGATGCGCGGATCGCGGAGGTCGAGGAGGAGCTGCGGGTGGTGCGGGGTGCGCGTAAGGGTGAGGCGCGGACCGTGGTCGCTGCGAGTGTTTTTGCGGAGAAGGAGGGCATGGTAGAGTTGCGGTTGACGTACTGTGAGTACTTATATAAGAGCGGCGATTGCCAGTGGGTAGAAGAGCTTGAGCTGATGTGTTCGTTGTAGTGGTCAGTGGGGTCCACTGGACGCCATGTTACGACCTGCACGTTACGATGCCCGACGGACAGCCGTCCACGGACGTGTCCCTGCGCTGCTGTGCCACGGTGTCCCAGAGCACCGGCGAGGACTGGAACGACACGACGCTCACACTCAGCACCGCGACCGTGCAGACCACCCAGAACCCGCTGTTCGTCCCTTCCATCACCCCACTCAGAATCAGGCCACGCAATCCTCGCACGGCGCCTCGACGTCGTCCCCCGCCCCCGCCTCCTCCGTCCTCTCATCTGGGGAACCCGCGTGAGCCCCTTCCGCCGCCCCCTCCGCCTTGCGGCGGATACCCGAGTGAGCCAGTTGTGTCCCGCCCACCGTCGATGACAACGGTGCCAGCACCAGCACCGCCTCCCGCTCTGACAGTCCTGGCACAACAGGCATCCACTCCTACAGCCTGGGAGGTATCCGACTGGGGCGACTCGGAGAGCGAGAGCGGCCCAATACTGGTCGAGCCGCCGGTACCCCAGCCGGCGCCCGTCGAGGCCGCCCCAACGCGCAATGCGTTGTCGGTCGCGTACAGCGTGCCAGGCGCGCTCTCGCTCCCGAGCGACGGGCAAGAGCACAGGGTGACGTTCGCGACGCTGAACTTCACAGCGGAACTGCACCACGAGTGCGTGCCGCGGAAGAGCGAGGCGGCGTTCATCGTAGCGACGGTGAAGAACACGAGCGCACGTTCTCTACTCGCGGGGCCCGTGAGCGTGTTCGTGAACGAGAGCTTCGTCTCGCAGACGACGATACAGGTGCGCTCGCCGGCTGTACATCATAACCATCCACTGACCTCGGGACTTGCAGCGCATTGCAGTTAAGGAGAGCTTCCGGTGCGTGCTCGGGGTGGACACCCTGCTGGAGGTGGCCTACCGGCAATACTCAACGACGGAGCGCCAGCCGCAACTCTCCTCGTCGCCGCGCAAGGTGATGGCGCGGACGACGACGGCGACGATCGCGAACCAGCACACGCACGCTGTAGCGGGGCTCGTTGTGCGCGACGCCATCCCGCTTCGCAATGAGGCGGGGGAGGTTGCAGTCACCGTCCGCAAACCTGCGGGGCTCGCACAGGCAGCAGACGGCTCGGAGGTTTCGGTGAAGATTGGTGAGGAGGAGGGCGTGGCGGCGAAGGTGCACTGGATGAAGGGCGTTGACGGGAAGGGCAGCGAGAAGGAAGGGCTGTATGAGTGGGAGTGTGCTATACCAGCCGGGAAGACGGTTACGCTCGAGGCGCAGTGGGACGTGGGTGCCGAGAGCGATGAGGAGTGGTATGAAGGTCCCTAGCATTGCGGGCCCCCAGAGCTAGACCACTCTATGTATGAGCTACAAACCAAGCATATGCCATACGTCGGACAAGGAAAATATTGAATCGATTCTCGGCATCAATGTGCACGACTATGCACTTCGACCGCCGACCTTGGTGTCGACATGAACGTGGAAAAAATGTACACTCTCTGTCGGGGAGTCGAACCCCGCTTTCGCGCGACCCTCAGTAAATGACAGGCGCGTGTACTAACCGATATACTAACAGAGATGTATGCACGGAACCAAAACATACATATCGTTGCGCGAAGGGGCATGTAAGGTGACACGGCAAATACCGCAAGATGTCATAGCGCCCGAAAGCCAGTGAGAGTTGCAAGATCGTGAAGGAAACTATAACTGTCGACCACAATCTCTTAGTCCTGCCAGTGCGCACGCCTTCGCTTGTCCACGACCACCATCTTGCCTGTGACTGCGGCTCATATACGCCTTTTCTCGCCATTGGACATCCAGGACCAAGCTCTCTAGTTCTCCCCGTACGTCTCCAATGGACTCGCAGCAACTCTCGGATACCCAGGGCGCCGAGCCTCGCACGGCAGCCCTCGACTCACAACTGACCGCGTCGATGGAGCTCCCTCGTACAGAGCCGCTCTTCAGCCCACCTGCGCCCGTCGGCGAGCTAGATGTTCCGGACCCCTTCTTGAAGGAACCAGTAGACTCCGAGGAAGAATCCCTGTCCGCAGAGGAGGGCATCTCTCCGTCTGCGACGCCTGCCGTAGAGGAGGTTACCCTTGCTGCGACCGAACCTGCCACCCCTTCGTTGCCTCGCTCGCCAAATATTAACAAGTCAGTGCCGCCGACCCCGCTACCTCCAGCGAGTGACGATGATGATGAGGACGAAGACGAGGCACCCGAGTTCTACATGCCTGGTCTGACGCTGCCGACCATGTTCCTGCCGATACCCAACGTACGCTACCCAGTCTTTACGTGACGCGTTGGCTATCTAAGAATTTGATACCTTATTATATGTACATTAGACAGACCCACTAAGCACACTGTTGACCAAATACGTTCCTGCTGAGAAGCGACCCCCGCGAGACTTGACAGGAGATTACTCCCGTGCAGGAGGGGAACTCCATCCACTGATAGTAAGTGCGCGAGCGAAACGCGGCGGGCACACAACCTCACAGGAGCGACGTGCAGATGACGAACAGCTGGAGGGCCGTCGCGCGCCAGGCGCGAGACCGCATCGTTGAAGCAGACCCAGAAGAAGTGCCGTACATCCTCTCCGTGAGTGCGAACCGCGTACCCATCCCCCGCGCGGTCTGACTTGAGGACGCCCGGTCGCCGTAGCTGTGGTACCTCCGCCTCTCCTCCCTCGCGCGCATGCGCCTCTTCAACCAGACCTCGGCCGAGTGCACGAACCTCTTCGCGGTTTTGCACGCGGTCGAGCCCCGCGAGACCCGCACATACCTCTTCGACCGCGTGCTCCCGTTCGAGCTCGAGGTCCTCTATGCGAAGCTCAAGTACTGGGCGGGCGACCACGTCGGCTATCTCGACGCGCTCACCGCGCTCCTCCGCCGCTGCAAGGCGAAGGCGCGTGCCGCCAAACACGACCAGGCCGCCGCCGGGATGTGGGTGGAGCGCGGTACGCGTGTCGTCCTCATCATCGCGTCGCAGCTTGTTGAGATGCGGGTGCGCCATTTTGGTCTTTTCTACATGCTTTGAAACCGCGTTCTCACATATTTTTGCGCGGTGGCAGGACTACACCGCGGCAGCGAGGCTCCTCGAGCCGCTCTGCATGCAGCCCGGGGGTGTGTCCTGCCCCGCGCTCCGCTCGGCGGTAGCCCGCATATATTTGCAGGGCGGATACGTCGCGATGGCGGCGAAGCACCTCGCTGCAGTCGCGGAAGACCCCACGGCGGACCCGGTGCAGAAAGGCATGAACGCCGCGCTGTTTGCGTCTGCCGAGGGCGACTGGTCCCGCGCGACCGTCGAGCTTCAACGCATCATCGCGGCGGACCCGGAGAACTTCGTGGCCGTGAACAACTTGGCTGTTGCGCTGCTCAACCAGGGGCGGCTGCAGGAGGTAAGTGGGCGCGATGCGGCGCTAGCATCACAAGGCTCATCGTGCATTGCGGGACAGGCGATCAAGTTGCTCGAAGACGCGCTCCGCACGTCCCCCGCGACGATTGTGACGGCCGAGCCATTCCTATTCAACCTCTGTGAGCGTGATTTGTCCACACATGTAGTCTCCTGGCTGACATTCCCATAGCCACGCTGTATGAGCTGCGTTCGGCCGCCGGCGCGGACAAGAAACGCGAACTCCTGGTCGAAGTCGCGAAGTGGGCCGGGGACGGCCTTCGCACGACTTGCCTCAAGCTGCCTACCACGTAGCACCGAATCCTCCTTGAGCTCACACCATACTTGACAGCTGTAGCGATGCAATACGCATGTTGCATAAACGAACGTGGGACACGGACATACGCCAAGGATTAGGGTGCGGGCGATCGTGGCTAGTAGTGTATCTCGTCGATTACTGTCTGTCGGCTGGTCCATATCCCACACCTTCCCGGGCGCCCTGATCGTCGTGGTGGTCGCCTACACGCCTTCAAACCGCGGATTGACGGGTCATAACATAGAGCTGTAGGTCTTGCCAGCCTGTGAACAACTCATGAGCGCCCTTCTCTATAAAAAATGGATACCACGAAGCGAAAACCCACCACCGCCAACACGGCACATCACCTTCTTGGACGTGCCCTTCCCGCCGGAGCGCGTCATGGTCGTCAACTTGCATGTCACTACCTTGCGCCCGAGCATGTTCGAGAACGCGTATTGCGCGCGCAGCTCCTCGCCCTCCTTCGGCGCACTCCGCAGCGGTGGGTCGACGCGCTCCACAAGCAACCCATGCGGTATCGAGTTCACGATCGCGGCGACCTCGACGTCGAGCGGGTCGCGCGTGCTCGCAGGCGTGTAGGTGTGTAGCGGGGCATCGTAGGGGCCGTCGCGGGTGGGCGTCGCGGCGCCCGCGCGCGACGCAGGCCGTGAGCCTGGGGTACGCGGGGACGCGCCGTCGCGGAAGCTGGATGGGGGGAGGCGCATCTGCGAGCCGCGGGGAGTCATGCGTAGCGCGTTCTCGGGGGTCTGGGCGCGCTGGGCGTAGCCGTTGAAGGACATTGCGCTGTCCGGGCGGTAGGACATCGCGGTGTTGGGCCGCGAGGCGGAGGAGACGTGCACGCTGGGGATGGGGATCATTGAGCGGCTAGGGGGCCGCACCGGTATGCCCGTGACGGACTGCGTGGGGGACAGAGCGCGCGAAGGGGAGAATGCGCGCTGCATGTACGACGTAGGGCTTACGTCGCCCGCCGCGGACATGGAGCGGAAATGGCTTTTCGACGGCGCGGGGATGTGACTCGGCGTCTTCGGGCGCGTCCGCGGAGAGACCGCTGCGGATGAAATGGCGGAAGGGAGTCCTGGAGTATAGGAACGTGATGGCGGCCGATATAAGGAGAAGGGTGTGGTGGAAGACTGTGCGGTGGAGACAGAGGAAGTTACAGGGGACCACGGACGCGAGGACGCCATGGAGCTGCGCGATAGACTTCGCTTATACAAGGGTGGAACAGGGGGTATATCATCAGAGGAAGAGTGCGCGAAGCCAGCGACGGATGGGCTCCGTGATGACTTCTTGATAGTACCCGTTCGGTCTTCGGTCTGGACCTTTGTCGAGCTATTCCACGCTCTTTCTCGGGACTTCAGCGTTGGGTTTGAGTCGTATCTCCTTGAAGCTGGAGACGACTCCGGAGTGACACTGTTACTGTACTTGTGAGAGGGACGCTCGGGGGTAGTCGGCGTTGGGGGTTGTCCGCCATTGAGGAAGTTGAACATCGATGTCCTATGGCGAAGGGTACGCGGTGGCTCTGAGGAAGGTGTTCGTGTTGGAGCAGGATTCCTTGCAGGCACAGGAGTCGCTTTGCCTGGTAAAGGAGACTTGGCACCCGACCCGGCTGCCCTGAGCTTACGGGCGATCTTGCGGAACGGAGATATCGACCTCGATAGCGTGTTGGCAGTGCTAGGAGATCGCCCTTTAGACTTCCCACCGCTAGGCGGGGTTGCGAGATACCCATTCTTGGACATAGTGGTCTGCCCCGACTGACTCGAGCCACCTTCGCTTATGGCGGAATCGCCCTGCAAGAACACGCGCCGCAAGTTCTCCATGTCAGTGTCTGTTCTTGATATGCGCTCTTTGAGGTTGCGCCAACGCTGAGTGCACTCTGCGTGTCGCCGTAGGCATTCACCGTTCTTCGTCACGCGATCCTGCACGCCCTTGTCGATGATTGACAAAACTTTGGTGGTGGCTGGCATATAGTGCCTGAGAAGTTGTCAGTTCGACTGTGCCAATTTGCCTGAGCAAGATCAACGCGTACTTCTTCTTGGCCTCATAGGAATCGACGATGGTATTGAAAACATCAAGCGTAAGAGGCTTGTCCGAACGGCCCGAAGACGATGAATTGGAAGCCGTGAGCGAATCGTCCAGCCCTCGTTTTTGCACCTGCCAGAGGAAGTCCTGCATGGGATGTCAGTGACCGAACGGATGACCCGCATACATGCAACCGGTCCGCGTCCGTACCTGACATCGATTGACGGCTTTCTCCAGGCTGGACATCATACCGTCTGCTTGCTCCGTCACGGTGCGGAATACGGTCAACCACTTGTCTTCCTTCAGCTCCTCCCGCAGCACCTGAGATTCCTTCTGCACGGCGTCCCATTCGATCATGAGGTCCGCATGTTTGCGCAGCAGACCTGCCTCTTCGCCGGATGTGAATGCTACGGATATCGGCGTCTTCTCGGCGCGTTTCAGCAGCGGTTCAAGGGATTCATTTACCGTCTTGACGCCCTTCGAAACGGATTCTATCCGCTCGTCCAGGCTGATGAGAGACGTATCGATGGTGCTGGAGGCGTTGCTTGAGTCGCCTGCAGACTGCGACTTGTGCCGTAATTCCTGGATTTCTGGACGCGCCACGCGGTCGAGGCGTATTCATCGAGGGAAGATAGGCGACGGGCTTACCGAAAATGCGCGTCTGAATATCCGAGATGGCGTACGAAAGCTCCGTCATATGGGTTGAGACGGCGAGGAGGCGGATATCCCTGCACGCTGATCAGCGCCGCGGACAGCGCGAGGCGCAGAATAGGACGTACTCTTGGCTCCTTCCCTTCCCATTGGACATGTTAGATATGAGAGATACGCGGTTGACGGTGACCGTGGCGTCCTCTGTCCGAGGTTCGTCAACCACGAGGTCGCGCGACTGGGCACATACACGCGAAGCATACCGTCGTCAGCTCCGCTCAAACGGCCATCGGAGGAGCTCGATGTGGACCCAGCAGACATGGAAGGCGACGGAGATGGTGGTACATGGCTGAGGCTGTTCTTGGACGAAGAAGAGTGTATGCTAGATGACCGGGAGGGCGTGAGGGTGAGAGAGACCATAACAAGGAGCGAGACAGTGCGACAGCGAGAGCGACAGACAAGATACGTGAGGGTCGTACAGGTCACGGAGGGGAGGGAGGAAGAGGAGGAAGGGTTGGTGAGGCGGGCAGAGAATCTGAGACGAACGAGATTCGGGCCTCAGAGGATCCGCCGGGTCGAAACTAATGTCGCAGGTTATCCAGGGGTATACGCAACAAGTTAAGAAAGGAGACGCGACGGATCCTCTGCTTGTCGACGACCAGCAGCGCTTCGGAGGGCAGGGACAAAAGGATTTCGGTGGTTGGAGTGGTCAACGGTTGAGTTGGCTGGGTCCAGCGCACGCCCAGAGACGCACAATAACAGTGTAACAAGCATTACTAATCAACACTACAAGCGCACTACAACCGAGTCTATATCGCATTACACTCGGTTACTATCAGCAGCTCCGCGCCTCATATAGCCTCCGCGCCCCGCGACGATGAGAGCACAACGCCGGCCCACGCTTTTGTTCGCCACATCTGTCAAAGCACAAACCACGGCGGTAGTCAAGCATCCCGCTGCCTAGTCGACCTCCATCGCCGCGTCCCCCTCGCCCGTTTCCCACTCAGGCCGTCCTGGATGCAGCCGTGCCATCTTCGTCTCCTCCCACCGTTCGCGGAAACGGTCCCGCGCCTCCCTGTCCGCTTCCTGCAGCATTGTCAACCGAGACTTCCGCCATTGCCTCGGATCCATGGATTGGTGGATCCCCGGAAGCAGTCCCTCCATGGCCCATAGATGTCGGTGCTGGTACAGTCCACCCTCGTCGGAAGAAAGCGACAATGCGTGCGCGACCGTCGGCGCCATGAGCGGGTGGTGGAAGAGGCCTGGGAAATATCTCCCGCTGATCAGCGACAGCGAGACGACGGCTTCGTGACCTGGTGGTAGGATGGGGCGGAACCGGAACCCTTTCGTGGCTGGAGGGAGTGGGTACGACTCTGATAGTACAGGGCGCGATAGTTGTACGCTGAGACTGATGGCGTTCTCCTTGCCTTTCGCAGCGGCAGCAGCTTCTGGCGATGTCTGTGTGAGAATTGCCGATGCTGTCTCTGCCATTGGTATGGAAGGGTCGGGATTTGGTAGTGGCGAGGGTTTGAGGGGGGATGGTTGCATCATGAACGGCGGCGCGCCATTCGGGCCCTCCGCGAGATGCTCGCTGTGGCCTGAATAAGGTGGTCAGCGCATGCTGCACTGTAAGCGCGAACAGACTCACCATTCGGCAGATCCACCGCCTTCTCCTTGCCCTTGCCCTTACCGTTCACTTCCACAGGTCGCGCCGCGTCCTCCCAGTCATCGTCGGCAAGCTCATAGACCATACCGCTCGCCCGACACTCCCTCGTGAGGCCCGTCCCCTCGGCATTTGGCACGTCTACGACAAACAGACCCTCCATCCTCAGGAATAGCCCCTTCTCGCTCGCACCCAGCCGATCGGGGTCCGCGGCCGCAGCTTCGGGGTTGTCCTTCATGTCCTCCAGCGTCGATGCGGAGGGTCCTGCGGGCGGGAAGATCATCTCTGTGCCCTTCGGCGCGAATTGGCACCGCGCGATCTTGAGCCGCACGAGCTCGTCTGTCCAGATACGCTCCGTACCCCACCACAGCCCCTGGAAGCGCGTCTGTACAACGGTCTGCGCCGTGAGCGTCGAGGAGCGCGGCAGGCGTGTGTGCGTGCTTATACTCTCGTGCTGGCTTGAAGTTCCATTCATCGTCGGTGGTTGCGCGTTCTGCGAAAGCGACTGTGTGATGAGTGAGTGGAGGCTCATTGACTCGGCGGGGGCCGGCGGAGGAGCCTGCGACGCAGAGGGGAGGGTCGTCTGCGAGGCGGACGGTTCGGGCGGTGCTGCGGAAGCGGCGCCGGGGGGAGGGAGCGTGAACTTGCACTCCCACTCATCTGTGGGGAGCCAGTACTGCGCGACATTCGCGGCGATCTGAATGGCTAGGGTGTATGGCGCCGTGGCGCGCTTGTACTTCTCGTAGTAGCGCTCCGGGTAACCGTCTTCAGGCCACGCCTCCATAGGGTCACCGTCCTCGGGCGCCACCTCCATCGGATCGAATGTGGACATCAGTTCTATGTCCCGGTCCATCTGGTCTATGGAGATCGTCTGGAGGAAGTCGGAGAGGTCCTCCCGTATACGATCAAGCAGATGGTCTGACGGGGCGTACGCAAGATAGGGCAGCACTTGCTCGTCGGTGACCAGACAATGCTGCGCAGTGCCGAGGAGCTTCATCTTGTAAACGTACCACTGTTGGATTTTCCACGGCACCTTGCCCTCAGCCTCCAGCGGAGGTTCCGTTGCCCTAGAGGATCCTGCGGGTGAAGGGTTGTCAGACAGACCTCCGAGCGCTGGGTTATCGTCTGCCGCCTCTTGATAAAGACGCTGCATATCGGGGTCCTGCGCACCACCGTCCGAAGGAAGGAGAATGGGCTCCGACTTGACATGGAAATCCTCGACGAGTGCAGGCCAGAACTGGATGTCCTCATCCGGCGTACGTCCCCGTATTGGCGGCTCCAGGTGGCACCAGAGCAGCTCGCCCTTCCTAAACCACCGAGGTCGCTGGTTCTCTCCAGATATGAGGGCCGCGCGGGTATCTAGGTCGCGTTCTGGAAGAATATACTGTTCCGGACCAACGATGACCTTCGGTGGCTTGGGCGCGCGTCGCACGGCGGCGTACGGTTTCGGGGGAACGCGCCCTTGTCGTGTTTCCCTGACCTCGCGGCGCGGCCGAGAAGCCTTGACGTTTGGAGGGAGAGCGCCCGCCACCGACGCAGAGCGCCTGGCGCCGGCGCTGCTGAGACCCATGGTGTCCGAGATTATACGCTGGGGCTGTTTCGTGCAGTACTTGCAGGAGCAATTCGAGCGGTTCAGTGTAGCATCTTGCATGAGCCATAGCGCATGCGGTATGAACTCGTTCGTTGAGCGGAATCGGTTGACGTGTGAAGATCCTACGCTCAGTCAGTCCACCGTTTGCTGCACATGTAGCGAAGTTCGCGCCGCACCGCACAAGTAGGGGTCATGCCGAGGAGCCTTCACGGGGCCCTTGTTATGATCATAGAGTTGATATCCATCCGGGAAGGACTTCAGCACGTACTTCCGCCCCTCTGGCACGCAGCGCCGTCAGCTACGGGGTACCAGAGCTCGCGTGAAGCTTACCTGGAAGACCCATGCGAATGGCAAGCTGAGCGCCGACGGCGACACGCCATCCTATGGCCAGGCCCTCGTCCAACGGCACAGGTCGCATGAAGTTGACTTGACCCTCGCCATCTACGACCTGTTTCGTGTTCTTGGGCAGGTTGCTCGAGTTTCCGTCGGACCTCTCGAACTCGAGCCATTCAGGATTCTCCGGGAGCGTGTGGGCACCCGCAAGCCTCCTAGACATTCAGGCAGATCCCAGGAGAGTGTACAGAGCAAGGACCAAGAACCTAGACACGTTATGTATGCCGTGTACCGCTCGACCCTGAGGTTCGAGGTAGTGGATGTTCCGCCGCTAACCCACTAAACCGTGTAAACGACCCTGCCATGCTCATCGTGGGATGTGGTTACATAAGCGGCACCTCGAGTGTATATAACTCGCGCCGTGCCGCGCAGTACTTCACCCTGCTCCCGCTCTCGACGACCCTTGATTGAATTACATTGCCTGTCTCTAGTACTTCATAAGACGCACTGCTGCTGTCGCTCGCTTTGCATGCATACTTAAATTTAATGCTTGATCTCAGGTCTCTTCACTATCTCCATGTCGCCGTAATTATCTACGACTCATGCGGACATTCCTCTACCGTTGGGTCGTTAAACGATACGGCAAGATCGATCGCGTCCTGCAGATCATCCGACTTTCAATACATACGAGTCCGGTGTTTTGAAGGGACGTGACATATCCTTTACTAGTATCGACTACTTAGTGTCAATACATCCGTACTGCAACACTGCAGGCACATCTCTGTATTATTATAGTGGAGCATTAATGGTCGGCAACGATTATATGTATTGCCCGTTCACCCCTAATACTTGCTGTATCTGCGCTTGTCTGCGCAGCCTGGATATGCTCCAGAGCACGTACTCGACAAGCTCATACGATTGTCCGATCTTCCATTTCCACCGGCTTCTCAAGCACCTGCGGAGGCGTACCACCGTGTCTTTCCACGTCGCCAATTCTGGCATCGTCGACAAGAGCGTTTTCAGCGACAGCCGACATCTTCCTGTGGCGTTTCGCTATGGGGTTGAGGATGAGTGCACACACGATGATCACGGCGTCCATGACCTGCCACATAGATAGTGAGAGTAAGCAGCAGGATCCACACAGAGAACGAGACCAGTGAACGCACCACAACGATGGAGTACGTGACGCCCGCGATGATGTCAAAGTCTTCCTTGAACGCGAGGGACAGATCGCTGAAGACACCCCCGAGCATGTCGACGAGCATGAAGAGGACGGATATGCCGATGACCTCCTTGTACTTGTAGATTTCCCAGTATTGTGGTCTGCGTATGCCAGTAGTCAGCTCCAGGATGATGCGCTGAACACACAGCCAACTCAGGCAGCGTACATTAGGGCGACCGAGATGAGCACAGAGCTGAAGATGCCGAAGAATTGCACGGGGCGTATATTGCCGTGGTGATATGCGGGCTAGTGTGAAGAGTTCCCTGATACTCAGTATAGGACCGAGGTAAGATATTACACTAGTTGCACAGACCTTGACAGCATATATCATGCCAACCTCAAATCCGGCGGAGAAGGCCATCACTGCGACATACATGGCTATGGACGCCCACTTGGATCGCTTACGGCCGTAATATTGGCACTGTCCGGATAGAAGGCCGTGTGAGGTCTACGAACATTCGCTGCCGTGGGCAGGGTGAAAACGACGGACCTGTGCCCAGCCGATGAACGAAAGAGTGCCGAATAGTTGCGGCTGCAGAATGAGAGGTATATTCAAGTTCTTGACGATGGCGTACACCCCTAGTGTTGCGCCCGAGAACCCCCATAGGAGCCTGGGAGTAGTGAGAAAGCGTTGATCAGCAGTGAGTCCTACGCACGCACTATAGAGCACGCCCGAGGACTTACATCAACCATTCAGACAGCCCTTCTGTCGACTTGGCCCTCCAGCTCTTCCATATTTGTGGAATAAGTTGTATTGTCCAACACACGGTACCTGAAGCAAAGTGTGGTGAGCCCGCCTCAGTGAGTCTGTACAGAGAAAGCTAGAGCCGCTGGTGCACCCCATTTTGTAAATCAGATCTGCTCTTACCGATTGTACCTAGAGCGTTTTCGGCGACTGAATTCACCGGCATTTTGAGTTTGTCCTGGGGTCAAGGAAAGCTCAGTAGGACTTTTTCATACGCCACTGGTACTGGCAGGAATTTGGCGGTCAAGAGAGAGCATGACGAACGCGCTCAGCGCTCAGGGGCAAGCCATGGATCGACATGAGTCTTGCAGGGGGGCCGAATGGCGTATACGCTTACCCGGCGGGCCGCGGAGGATATAGTAGCTCCGCCCGCTGTTCCTAGGATGGCGCCACAACGGTCCCAAGAAAGCGCATGGGGTGAGCAAACTATCGCGTTGAATGGGAGGAGAAGTAGGACCCGCTCGAAAATGCTCGAACGACTAGCTATGGAGCAGTAGACACTCCCACCACGGGTAAGTCAAAGACACTCCGAATGCACGAGTCGTGCCTGCGCGAAGATGATCATGCATTTAGCCATTCGGAAGGGGGATCGCTATGGCACAAGCTCGATATACATGATGGCGAGTATCAGTCCTGCCGAGCTACCTACGCTTCAGTGAGTACGTCCGGAATACAAAGCGGCAGGCGCGGTACAGCCTGGTACAACGCACAAAGTCTACACAATTTCTTTTCTTTCTTCCTTTCCTACCCTACATTTCGTCCGATCGTAAATGTTGACGCTATCCTTCCCGTAGAGCAAACCACAAGGTCCAAGAAAACAGAGAGGGGAAAGGGAGATGCAAGACATTTACTCCGCGCCACTGACGCTGCCGGTGCTTGCAGTAGTGACTGCGTATTCGTGCTTCGTGGGGTCCCAGCTACGAGCCCACTCCGGGCGCCCCATCCGCGTCGCACGACCGGCTCCCATGTCGATGCTGCCTGTCCGCTGTACACCTCCGCGAATGGAGTGAGGGCTGAGGTATGCCGGTCTCGGTGGGTAGGACATGCTCATCGTGCGTTTGCTGCAAGTGATTATGAGCACTGATACAGACTCGACGTCTCGGAAACAGGACTTACTTCGGCTGCAGCGTGGGCCCTATACTGAGCTGTGAGAAGTTGCTCGGAAACAGGGGGTGCCCTGGACCCCGCTCGCGAAGGACGTCGTACGCGAATTCGCTGCTGCTCTGCGACCCCGGCATGACTATAGGGTGTCGAACGGCAGGGCTTCCGAGGCCGACCATGGGCGACATCGTGAGTGGCTGGTCACCCAGCGCCGATGGAGCGCTCGGGGACGTGATGAAGCGGATCCCATGGACTTCCGGCTCTTCACCCGCCTTGCTCTCGCCGCCCTCGTTCTCGTCCTCTTCTCGCAGGTCCGATAGCGAGGATCCGAGTCCGCCTGCAGGCTCCGTCGCCCCTAAGGGTGGCGTCTGGTTCGCGAAGACCGGTTCAATCATGATTTCTTCACCGACAGAGTCCGCGAACGGATCGTGGGCGACAACGGGGGAGTCGGGTTCGAAGACGGCCGAGTCGAGCGCGGCGGAGGTCAGAGGTTCGGTCTGCGGGAGTTCGAGGCCTTCCTCCTCGACGTCCAACTCGGGAGGGACGCCCAATGCACCCTTGACACGCTCCCAGATTAGCTCGCTGTGCGATATGACGCAACGGCGCGTCTTGCGGATCCAGTTGACGTCTTCTGCAACATCCCGGTCAACCTTCTTCAGCCAGAACTCCAGGTCCGCGAATGTCCAGTCCTTGGGGTCAGGCGAGGCGGTCGAAGGATCGTATTCGGGACCCATGGGGGCTCGTGCGTCAGGCGGGAAAGTCTGCTGCAGGAGGGCGAACAAACGTGCGTTGGGAAGCGCCTGAATGAGAGCGGTGACCTCCTCCGGCCGGTCAATGAAGGGGAGATAGATAGAGTCCGGGAGTGGAGTGAAGGACACGGGCGAGGGAGCTGCTTGCTGCACATTGGGGCCATTGGGAGACGGCAGAGGAGAGCGAGGGTTCACCGAGTTGCGTGCGATGTCTACGATCTGCTCCGGGGATAGCTTGCTGTGACCTGGGAAAGAGCTGGAGAATCGCGACGTGCTGGGGGAAGAGGGCCGAAGCCGCGGGGAGCCCGAGGGGCTTGCAGGGCGACCGGAAGGCGACCCGGAGGAGCCGGAGGGGGTGAAGGACGTGAAGGCGAAGCTGAGTCTTCCTCCCGGCCCGTCGCTCTTCCCAGACGCGTTGGAGTTCAATGAGGCATTGCTACCGTGCCGTCTGTGCCGTCTCGGGGGCTCTTCGATGTCTGTCTGCGGCACGCGGACGATAGTGAGGCGACTAGTGAGGGACCGCGCGGGATTCATGTTGACGTCGTTGTGTTCACCCCAGGGGTCTGCTGCTGCGACGGAGCCGCGTCGGGCGGACAGCCTGCGAGCACGGGCGTTTGGACCAAGGACGGGGCTAAGCTCTGGGGAGGTGACGGCGCTCATCTTGGGCTGTGATGCGGGGCGCCGTGGGGAACGCGATGAGCGAGGCACGATCGATGTCAGCGGGGAGACATACCTGGGCAGCGACGAGGTTGGTGTACGCCGGCGACGCGTTCTGCTGGCCGATGGAGGCGTGTGGGGAGATGGTGGTAAGAGGAAGAGAGTGAGGAGGCCCCCGGCCGCTGGGCTCTGGTCATGGAGTCCATCGAATCCTCTGCGAATCGCCGAGTACGTCAAGTCTCCCTTTCCTTGGGCGGTCTAGAATCTAGATCATAATCAGTCACACCTCGCACCCCTGTGACCCTCCTTCCTTTTCGGGATGTGAAGGAACGACTTGCGCCCTACAGCTCCCACCTCTTCTCCTATTCAGCACCCCTCTCGTCCTAGCACCTGTGGAAAAAATCCACCATCAATCACCTGCGCACGCCAGTATGTGGCGTGTATGTAACGAGCATCCAACGATCGCACTAGGCCTTTGATTGCCCGTGGGCTCAGTCGGGCTAGTCGCGTCCGGCGTCATCACGAAACAGGGTATGTAGCCTACAACTCCCTGGATAGCGCGGGAATAAATGTATCCTTCTGTCGCACAAGTAGCATACGTCTAATTATGCCAGTGAATCCA
>MNAD01000349.1:0-23743 GCA_001895945.1 Trametes pubescens | reverse complement strand
CAAGTCCGATGCGCCGCCCCGTTCGAGGGATGCACTCGTCTCGTAGAGTGCGAGTAGGAATCGCTCTTTCTACCGCCGTGTCAAGTTGAAGATCGTCGTAGTTCGCTTCCCTTTTGTGAACTTCAACGTTCAACCCCCACGTGCACAGCCACAAACATAGGGCCCGCGCGGTGCCCGAGTTGTGGCATACCTCCTCGGGTCACACTGTACATGTTGAGTTGTAGTCGATCCCGCCACGATCACAGACGCGATAGGCCGGGTCCTTACATCGCTGTTACATTCGATGATGCTCCTAAGTTGGCCTCAAATGTTATCCGAAAACTCAATACAATATGCCATTACGCAACGTGGGGCATGCACACTGGCCAAGCACATTATGGAGCAGTACATCATGCATCACGGCCTAGTTCACGACATAGGAAACAGCCACCTCATGATATCGCCTATACGGCAGGATGACTGCACACTCGCGACAGCACGGGTCTGCGGCCAAGACACCGTGTAGCAGCTTCGAGATCTGACAACGTACCACGTCCCCGCTGTGGTCCTTTCTTACAACCCGCGACATTGACCCGAGGTCAAGGTCACAAGTTGTAAGCAAAGGCCACAGCAAGCACTAGGCATGTGGACAGGTACCGAAGTGGCCCTTGACCGGAAACCCAGTATACACACCACGCCGAAGGGGAGCTTGAGGAAGAGCTTGAGGGACGTAGGGTAGAGTCGGCAACCGCCCACCTTGCAAATGCCTGCCCGCCGCCGCCGAGGCGACGACGGGAGATGACGCGCGCCCACTGTCCGCAGCCCAAAGATCCGGTCAACAGTCGAAAGGCAAACCACCCGTGCGCCGTGTCCTTCCCGTCGCGGAAGGAGCGGCGAGCACCAAGCCCTGGCTAGGACCGGACGCCCCCCGCTGCTCCCCCGCCAGGAAAGAAACGACGCAGAGGCGGCTCGACTCCTCCCGCCAAACGAGGTCTTCAAGCCACGTAAGCGACAGGCGCCCCGCAGGGGGTAAGCCCCGCCGCATGCAAAGCACACGGACGCCGCCGCGATAAGCACGACCACAAGTGGCCGCACCCTCATACGACTGACACGGAACCGCTCCGGCCAGGCCTAGAGGAACAGCGCGTGAGCACCGAACCAGAACCAAGGTTGACGGTTGGGAGGATGGGGGAGGTGAGCAAGAAGGAGTGGGCGGCGGGCGCAGGTTTATGAACGTTTATGAGCGGGCGCGTTGTTTGCTCCAGTGGGTGGTTAGCGGCTGGCGGTGATCGAGTCGATCACGGTCAGCCTCTTCCAACTAGAGGACGGCGGTGTGAAGAACCTTCGGAACCGAAAAGTGGCCCGCCGCCTGTACAGTGCACGCGACGACTAATCCCTTCCACAGTGTCGAAGTATCGGCGGTTCTGCGTTCGTCTGGGTATACGCCCGTGTGGCCATGCTGACCGCGACAGACGGTCCGTCCGAGGTGATTGTCAAGTTGCTATTTGTCGGCTGCTTGGCCTCAGGAGGGAAACGAATAGGGCAACGGAGTTCAAAGAGGTGCGACAGCGTCGCGGAATTAGTATTATTATGACGGTATCGCAAATCTGGACTCTAAGCCTTCGTAGAGGCGATCGCGAATGACCCACGGCGAGTGGAACCACATGCGCTTCTGGAACACAAGGTACTCGACAACCGGCTTGGGCTCGGTTTCGCCGACGCGTGCACCCGTTTTCTTGGAGTATGTCTCCACGCTCTGTCATATTCTTCAGCGTGAGCTCAGTAGGTACCCGCGTAGAGAACACACCTGAAGGGTGTCGAAGCGGACAACGGCCTGGACGGCGAGGCGACTGCCCATACGCGGCGCCTTGATCCCGTAGTACGCGTCAAGCGCGCGAATGCTCACGACCCGGGTAGGTGTTCGCTCTCCATGGAATTTCCACACGTTGATGAAGCGGGGGTCTTGGCTGCGGATTAACTTCATGTACACCCCTTGCTGGTCACCGCCAGTCAAGACCTTAATGGACCGTTCGTCACGTCTGAAGAGCAAACAGTTGTAGAATACGAGCTAAAATTAAGCCAAAAAACATACGCTGCAACCGCCTCATTGACTTTCTTGTAGACTTCGAAAGCAGCCTTGCGGAAAGGTGCCAGCCATGCAGTGGGCTTGGTGGACTGGGTGGAGAATAGCTGCCACGACCAGGGAGACTTGACGTTCACGCCAGGTATTGACTTAACTTTTGCCATCCGGTACAAGCTAGTGTGAACGATTGAGCTGATGCACATATAGATACGATGAAATCGGGTAACGCACGCTCGAGCATTGAAAAGCCAATTCCGCTGGGTCTGAAGGACCGCCCGAAGGTGGTCGAAGATGGTAGCTTCCTCCTTGTGTGAGCGCCACGAAGGCACATGCAAGTCTGTAGCCAGTCAGAGTTTGAAGGCTGAACGGTGTTGTCCCGCACATACCCAAAAGTTCCAGAGGGGCAGAAGATATGTCCACCTCATTCCTCTCAACCATCTTTTGCAGCATTTCGAGGTTATGCAATTCGTCCTCGATCGACCGCTCCGCTTCTGTAGATTCTTGAGCCGCTCGCGGGGGTGTCACCACCTTCCCTGCTTTCCTAGACGTCAACGGGGGCGCGGCAGGCACGGTAGAGCCATTCGCCTTCGACCTTTGCGTGGTGGCAGCGACAGCATAGCAGCGATGCTGGAGAACCAGGGCAGAAGACCATGTCCGAGAGAGAGCACTAGGGCCGCCAGCGGCGCGGCCAGCGATGTCAAGACATCTTCGTGACGCGCGGAGGGTCATGGTCGCTGTGTCGAGCAGCGAGCAGAGCGCCGTGGACGGTCCCGGGCTGGCCGAGGAACCCTAACCAGACCAATCAGAGTGCAGGGAAAGCGCTTACGAAACGGGACGGCGCACGTGGCGCTTCGGCGAGAGTCTTTGCGCGTCGCTGGCCGACGGAACCCGCGTCTGCACTCTTGCTTGCTTACCACCACCATCCACTCCGTCGACTCTCGCATCTCTCGCAATGGCTGTTTGTACTTCCCGCTCGCTCTGCGTTTGCGATGGCTGACTAGACTTCTCTGTGAACAGCGCTCATCTCGCTCCCGCCCCGCTGCACGCCCTGCCCCGGCTGCACGGCCTACTGCTGCACCTGCCGGCCAGCAGACCCGCAGCGCCCATACCGCGACGGCGCCCCACCCGACGGCTGCACCTCCCATGTCGCAGGCGCCCCCCGTACCTCCCCACGCCCAGGCGCAGAGCGGACAGCCCGGTCTCATGGCTCAGATGGCTGCTACGGCCGGTTCGGTCGCTGTCGGCTCAACGATCGGCCACGGTCTCTCGAACATGCTCTTCGGCAGCTCCCACTCTCCCGCGGCCCCGGAGGCACCCGCTGCACCCGTTCAGCAGCAGCAGGCTTCAGGCCTCAACTGCGAGATCCAGGCCAAGGGTATGTAGTACGTTATGGTCCGCGTCCATGGTGCTAACGAATGTTCTATCTACACAGACTTCACTAAGTGCTTGGAGTCCGCTGACCTTCCCTCCTGCACCTGGTATCTTGAGCAGCTGAAGGCCGTGAGTAATCTTTGGCGCTTTTCCTGTGTGCTGGTCTAATATGGCGAATTTTAGTGCCAAGCCGCGGCTTCCCGGTACTAAGCTCCTTGTCCGGTGGGGTTCTTCCTATATAACTACCTAATGTAGCGTTGCGCACGTTCTCCGTTCCCGTAACGCGAAGACACACTCTTCTTTACAGACTATTCCTTTTGAGTGACGTGAGGTCCTGCCGCGGCAAGCTCAAGCAAACCAAGAGTGCTTCGCTGGACTTCTGGAACTGGCCACTAGTGCTTTTGCGTGGCACACCACGGTTCCTCGACAGTACAGAAACGTCCGTCTCCTATTGGTGGGAGTGAGTCTGTTTATTTATGGACCCTTCCTGAGACTACCTCCGTGGTCCTTAGAACTTGCCTCATACGGTGCCACATGGCCGGGGTAAGCTCCTGTCAGGCTTTTCTGCGCCAGACTGCGAAGTGCTCGAAATGCCACGGCTGGAAATCGTGTTCCCCTCGACGATCGTCACCAGCAACAAGGGTTCAGCTAAAGCGGGAGCGATGAATTGCGTTGTTTTGAGTATGTACCGAAGGCCAGGGTTCTCGTGTTTCGCTTGTCAGCGAGGTCTCGAGAAGGAGTCGGTCATTGCGTGGATCTTCGCCCTTCAGGATATGTCGCTATTGGAGACTGCGTGAAGGACAGTGAGTTCCATCGAAGTTGGTGAGGGGCTGGAGTTTCTTCGCGACGCCATGGAGAATTTGTAGGCGTTTCTGTGCGGAGGAAAGGTGCACAAGGCGAGCCGAACAGGGTGGACTCCAGAGTCGGTCGGGGCACAGGGGAACTCTGGTATGCTCGAATATAGCCGCCGCACCGTACGACAATCGTAATGAACCTCCAGGAGGCAGGTAAGAACCAAGCTAGCAGTAGACTAGTACGATTGCTACTGAGAACTCGGCATTGCATGACCATCCATAACTTCGGAGTTACGTCTCTGTCTTGCAGTTCCAGAACGCTGCACTGCCAGGCAACATATGACGGGTCCCCAGTGGTTTGAAGATACGGTACTAAGACGGATTACATCGTTCAAGTCGTACACGTCGTTTGTACGTACGGCGCAGACAACGCTACTCACAAGATGTTCACACCAGTAACGACGCTGACACGGAGGCGGCGCATGCTATAGCCAGCTCCGGCAGCCGACTAGGCCTCGTAGCCGATACAACTGTCGCCGAGCGCGAACTTGCTGACTTGCCGGATGCGGAACGGTTTAGTTGGTAAGCGCTCAACCGGATGATGCCAGCTTAGTACTTGGGAACAGTCGCGGGCGTAAGCCCGCAACGCCGATTCCACTTAATGTTATTGTTTTGCTTGTATCGCTCAGGTGTTGGCAGGGTGTGTTATGAGTGAAAGAATGTGCGGTACAGATGTGCACGGAGCCAATGTCAGGTTCATCTCAGAGTGGACAATGCGCGAATAGGGCGTTCCGAGCACGTCCTGTGATCAAATGCAAGTAGCTGATGGCCAGTCGGAGCTGTGCACCCGTAGAGTGGCGCACGAAGATGTATATAAATAAACAAATGTGCATAATGATTTGTAAGTCGATGATTGTGGAGTCGAGTTGTGGGAAGCTCATGCAGTGACGCTGACGGAGTCTGAGGGTATTGTATAGTGGTGTGAGAGTTATGTAGTTGCTCGTTGTATGGAAGTTCAATGTGTCATGAGAAGGAGAGACTGTGTATAGCAATCGGGTGCCATGCAGTCGTGAGTCAGGGAATCTTATCTTGTCTGAGTGGCGAGAAAAACAAATGTATGGCGATGAGAGACGGGTACAAAGAGCGCATGACTAAACACGGGCGGAGATGCTGCATACGTTGTCCGACCTTCTGCTCCTGCACCTATCCCATCGCATTCCCCCCACCTTACTTGAACTCCATGACCTGCTTCCTAAAACATGACAAATCAGACTCATTCGCGGGGTTGCCGTTAGTTGGAGACGGAGCTGGCGCTACCGGAGCGAGTCGCAGAGGGAATGGAAAGCGAAGTGATGGTGAAGGAGACACCGCCGATGAGCTCGGTTTGCTCGGGGTTCGTGGGGTCGACGCTGCCGCGGTATCGGTGGCGAAACTCCTTGATGCTGCACAGAGACTCAGGGAGAGGGTGACTGGGAGGGATGGTGTTCATGGTAGGGAGGCGACAGAGGCGAAAGATGAGGGCGGTGAGCCAGCTGACGCGGATCCAGCTACGTGGGCATTGGAAAAGCATGTACGTCGGCAGCGCACCGTCTTGTGGGCCGTGAAGGTGACCTGCGATCTCAACCATCTCCTGTTCTAGGACGCGTACGCATATGATGCGAACGGCCCAGGTGCGGTAGCGGTAGCCGTCGATGATGTCGATGTCGATGATGTCGCCGACACTGATGGGGGAACGTGGCTGGTCGCAGATGATGAAGGTATCGGCGGCGCTTTTGCGCATGGAGCTCGAGGCGTATGCAACGCGGAGGATGTCGCAGAGATCAGAGGAGGATGTGGATGTGGACATGTTGGAAGACAGAGACGGTTGTCGATGAGAGAGGAAGGAAGGTGAACAAAAATGGGGATGGGAACAGAAGCCGAGCAGCTCGCTTTAACGGTCAACGGGGTGGGGTGGGGAACGGCATAAAGGCAGCCTAGGTGGCGTACTACCAGGGAACAAGCGGTAGGGGTAAACAATGATGAACCGCAGTAACTCCTGGGAACAGGCTGCATTAGCGTAAGAAGATGCAGATGTCCGATTCGCGGGCTACCCAATAAAGGTAAAAATTTGATTTATAGAAGGGTAATTGCATGCCGGGGCGTGCTGTATACTGGCGAGGGAACTTGAAGCTGCTGCCAGCGGCGATGTGGATTATGAAAGGTAATGTATTGCAGCCGACAAGTACTGAACCTCCGGGTGGAAAGGAAGGCATTGCGAGAGTCGTTTCCGCAGATAGATGATGGTGTTCAATGCGAAATTCACGGGGATGGTGAGCGCGAGCCGAGTGCATATCACACGCAGTGGCTGTGCTATATTATCCATTTTAGGAATCTGTACGGACACAGAGTATCGGGGTGGTAGGGAATGTCCAAAATGTCCAAGGTATTTCTGCTTTAAACACACAATATGTAGAGTATGCAGCGTTATGGCAGGTTGCATACGACACTCATATTGAAGCAGGCAAGCAGACTGTGAGAACTTACGAATGCAAGTAAGTAATAGCAAATAAGTTTACGGATCCGACGTAGATGTCCACACGCCGGTGGCGCATCGTGAGACAGTTACGGCCGTAATAGTATAGAATGCGAGGTCGTGTTTATAGATTCCCTGTACCTGGATTTCGTAGTAGCGATGCCAATGTGCGCACCACTCTTTCGGGGTATTGATGAAGTGTAATAGAAGGCGAGGTGGTGACGTAGTCAGGATTATAAACTATACAGAACGGGCAACATGCATTCCGTCTGGATCCCATTCGGGCTACGATATGCAGGTGCCTAATTCATGGAGCCATACATATAGCTGCCACGTTGTGATGCAAGTGAACGCTATCTTGTCTTGCCAACTCACCCGATGTCTTGTACCTGCACACCCCTGCAACAGATTCAAATGAGCCACACGGTCTACTGGGTATGCAGGAAACAATTCATTCTATCAGGTGTGCTGTTGTGCTTACGGTATTATCTGGCATGGGTAGGGCCAGGCGTGTGCTGCGATCATCGACTTTTGTATCATGCGATCATCGACTTTTGTATTGGGTGGGTGCACACATTACGCGGCATGTCGTAATTTGCTAGATCTGATCTTCGTTTTGGTATCATACGTTGTGAAGCAGATGACAAAGGCGCAGGTTTGAGTGCCAAGTTTGCTTACGTGTTGCTGCCGACACTTATCGGTGGGTTTTGGGGTACAGGTGTGGCAGCGATAACAGCAAGGCTGTAGTGTACAGTTCAGCCGAAGGTTCCATAGATAATGCGGGTAGCGGAGATTGGACAGGCGTAGGGAACAGGGAATACGTAAATGAAGGGCGAACACGTGAGAAAATGAATTGACTCAATTTTTATATAAACCTATAAGCAGCGACCTCCGAGCACATTCTCACTTACTGGAGTATCAAGAAGTTAGCGCTACAGATGCCTCAAGTTGCCCGAACGTTTCAGGTGCTGCTTGTTTTCTTATTACATTCATGGCTATCATTAACAGGAGATCAATAGTCAGGGGACCGTGTTTTTTTCCTCGAAGGAGCTAGAATGCGTACCGGTACTGTGGTATCAACCGAGACTATCGAGGTGAGTTGAGCTAGGCGAGGCGATACGCTGCTGTATATTCTGATAGTAGACAGGGTCAGCTATTCGCACGGTTGGTACAAGATGGAAGTGAGCAGAGAGCCGATGGGACGGTACATGGAGGAGAGCTGAAGCTTCCGTTAGTGTCATGCAGACCGTCATCGGGTATGAACTGACGATATGTTGTTATAGGTGTTATGCCTTATATCTGGTTTGACACAGGAAGATATTGGTGGGCTGAAAGGAGATGGGGGTACAAAGCAGCGCAGTACAACATTAGGTCGCTCCGGTTGCACATGCAGTTATGCATCAGTGAACGCACCTCACAGCGTGTACATTGTTGCTCACGTATCAGACTGATATGACGTATACACCATTGCCTGCAGCGCGGAATTTCATTGCAACAAAGGTCGAAGCGGCAGATTACGAACACGTACCAGTATATGTATGTACTAGTGCGAGTCGCCAGAGGCAGATATTGGATGCAGCCGGGGACCGTACTAGCTTCAATATCTGGGGTTCAAGATCTCGATGAGTATTCCAGCGATCTCGGTGAATTGGTTCGCCACCGCAACTTTTATCATAATTCTAGAGTACAATCCCGACCCGTAAGCGCTTATTAGTACATATAAAAGGCGCCAACGCAGCACGATATGCGGTCCATCACGACGTACACTTCATACCGCTCCGTCGCACCATGGCTCGACGTCTCCCATCCTGCGTAGTGTGCGGCGCTTCTTGCATGTTACGATGTGCGTTTTGCGTGGACGGACCAGCGTTTTGTTCTGTTGCTCACTTCCGGGAGGTATGTGCCAGCGTCGTTGTGCTTCTCGCAAAGGGTGATTCGAAGATCGTACTTTATTTATGCTTAGTATTGGCCCATTCACCGAGGAGAGTGCGAGGAAACGACAAATGGTCACTACGTTAGGGAGGACGTACCTCAAGTGATTCAGTCGTTCTCTGCCATATCGTCGTTGGTCGAGGTGCATCGACACTCCGTGGTGGCGTACGTGATGGAAGCGCATCGCCGTGAGTGTCGACATCCGTACTGTCTGCTAAGTGATTCTGACGCTTTAGTATTAGGTTACTGTGTATTCAAGAGCGTTGAATGCTCTACGGCCGTGGTGGACGGCCACCTCTCCTACACGGCACCGCATCTTGGCCGAGTCTTTGCATATGGCCGCGGCGCGCACATTCTCCACTACGACGAGCGAAACCAATACCTCACAAAACCCTACCATATTTTCTACTGCACACGCTCGTACATCCTGAACGGGAGCGGGAACCTCGCCATTGCGTCACTTCTGGAGGCCACGAACTACGAACTCACCTTACTGTGGCGCGGACCAGTCGCAGTATTCAAGTTTTCCAGCAACCTATGCACGTCTTACGAGGACATGGGGGAGGCGGATGTGGCGAATATCGCGGCGCACTTCGCGAGGTTCGGTCAGTGGGAGCGAGCGCGTTTGCCGTAGGATAGCGGAACATACCGGGTTATGTACGGCAGCTTTGTAGCGGGCGCGTTTGGAGATGATTTTTGCAATGCATGGAGCGTAGCTGGCACGAACAGGCAGTGATTTGCTTACGAACGAAAGCGAGAGACCTTCAGCGATCGGTCACAGGTTGCGCTCATCAGCGTCTTGCTCTGGTGGGGTAGACCTCGCGCGTGTCGCAGACAGGCAGTTTGGTCGTAGTAAGTGGCGTGTAAGTCCAGGCGTCCGTCGGTTGAGGTACAGGCACTCGAGATTGGCAGCGCGCGTCCTTGCTGTGTAGCAAGAGTAAGTGAGCATTAGCCCATGAGGCGTGAGCGGTAGCGTCTCGAGACTACGAAGAAAAGGTACCGGGCTCACGTTCGCGATGTAGCAGCAGGATACAGCTGCATACCTGAGTAGCGGTATCTCATTCATATGATTCGTAGACATGGTCGCGCGGAAGGCAGAAGCTCGAGCAGAAAGACAGGATGTCGCGCAAGTACGATGACGCGCGTGATTGTGACTGTACGCGTGGCGTGGCGTGACTACAAACATCGCGTGGGCGTTATATGTGACGCGCGCTGGCAATCCGAGAGCCAGCGATCACTTCTCCTCCACGACGACTCTAGCATACCTATACATACGCATATCGGCTGGTCAGCACAAAACTCAAGATCTCTGCAATAGCTGAGGTGTGGTCTATGGCTCGTCACAAGGGTATCTATCAACTCGCAAACGGGCATGCGGCGGGAGAACTGTCGTCATTGCGTTAGACAGGCTACAAGGTAAGACACTGGTATGTGAACTTCATACACGCATACTCATATCCGTCATCAGGTTATGAACCAGTACGTCACGGATAACGCGAGTCAGGCGGTCTGCCAAACGAGCCTCCAGTTCCCTAGTGTATGCCATCCAAGAAGCGTGGAGGGCGCGCTCGCTGTCGAGGTACTCTCTGTCGTGGAAGACTCGGACCGAGACGAGGGGGAGCGGCTGCTCGCCGACAGCGATGCATATAGTGATAGAAAGCTGAAGGTGAGTTGTTAGCAGTAAGCAGCACGCACGGTTCACATAGGCGTACAGGTCTGTCGCGGTACGTGAGGATATCGCCGAACTGATCAGGTTCGTACGTTCCAGCGGGTTCTAAGGGTGGCGGCGAATCGGAGCGGTCCGACATCGTCTAGGTTGCGTTCTGAGTCGTTGAGGTGAGTGGCGTGTACGAGTCGACAGTGGTGACATTGACGTACGTTATGTAGTGCACAATGTGAAGCAGGTGATGGGTGACGAACCGCTCAATGTTCCCGTATTTTATAGCTCTGCTCTAGGTATGCCACTCCAAACGGGGAAGACGCCATTCCTGTTGCACTGGGACCTCATAATCCGGTCGACTTTCGTCGCTCGTCTGGATGGCGCTGCCGTACTGTGGCGCGCGAATGCCGATGCTATCGGGAACCGTCGCGACTTGCAAGAGCTGCGCGGTCGATCTAGGAGGTACGTTGATACCATCGAGATCCAAGGCATGATTTGTATCTGCTGATATCGCGAAGCACCAGAGCACTATCGCATTATCGGAGTAGGTCCACTGACATCCGGTGCCCGCCACTACTCTTTCAGACCACTGTGTGTCATCTTCATTGGGTAAAGTGGCCGCACTTCCGAGAGATCTACGAAACATAGCGATCGTCGAAGAAGAAAAAGGGCGGGTGCGTGAGAGGAATGTGTCACGGTACGATACGGGTTTAACTGTTTACAGACGATTTGATTCCGAGTGCGCAGTCTCGAAAGGAAGCAGCTCAACAGCAGAGCGCCGTTACAAGACGCCGCCGTTGCGGTCACCCTCATATGGCCGGACGCGCGCATGAGAACATATATAAAGCGGTCGGGAGACCTATTTGCCGCACTTCAGCAAGTGTATGTATGCCTACAAACTCGTAAGTGGCTATCATACGATTCGTGGAGCTGAGCTCATCTGTCGCAGGATGTCGATTTCCAATACCGTGACCGGCCTCGACAGCGGTACACCGAACGAAGGTCACGTAGAGCGGTCGGTAGCCGCTATGCCGTCCACGCCGCCGTCCACTCCGGTGGTCACGGATATGACGGAGGAGGTGTTGCGTACGCCCATCTACTTAGAGTTCGCTAGGGATGGCTCGCCACAAGTCAACATGCTGGTGGAAGTGGTGCTGTTGATGTCAACGGACGGCAAGTTCGTCCAAGCAACCGCGACGTGCGATGAGGTCAACCCTCCTTTCCCGCGAGTTGGAGGTACACGCCATCTCTCGACGACGAGCGACGCATCCATCTACGTGCCCAGCAACATCATGTATGCGCCTGTGTATGTGGTTGTGCGCAAGATACGTGGTCTCAATTTGGAGGTAAGCGGCTGTCATTCGTTCACACATGTACGCTTACGATAGCTTGCTCTTCAGAAACGCATTGCCATTCAGCTCACATTCATCGAATGGATTCCTGGCGACAAGGAGACATTCGAAATCATGGCGGACATCAAGCTGCTCTCCGAAGGAGTCATGGCTGCAACGCGATGCTTGTATGTCGGGGACGCTTACGGTCTGTGACCAGTGCGGGGACGGGCGAGAACGCGAATGCTGACGGATGCGAGGTGATGGTGTACTAGAGGATTGCAATATTTGGATGTATCGTTTGATGCAACGCTGTGTCGACGGGGTATATGATTCACAATGTCTGATCTCGGAGCATCTTGCTGGCGTGTACGATTCGGAAGAGTTTGGAGAGGGTTACGGACTGCGCCCATGGCTCCTGTGTCTTCTTATAAGAGCCTCGTTTCATACAGCTGCTGAACGCGCGGCTAAGGTGTATTCGAAGGTATACACACAGTCAACGACGCCTGCCAAGCAACGTACGTGTTACTTTAGACAGTTGCGTCCACGCGGTCGTGGCCGGTGAATGAACCGAGTACTATTCACGCGTGCACAGTTTGTGAGAGCTGCGGCAATGCGTACGCAGATCGTACAGGGGGTCCGTCTTCCCAGTAGACGAGTACGCGTCATGTGTTGACGAACTTGCGATAGTTCGCGCGCGTGCGAATACGTTACCGCAGGATCGTGCACTACCGTACACACTTATATGAGGCGAAAATCAGATCACTACCGTGGCATTACCGTACGAGAATATGACAGGGGTGGAGGTGCATAGCGGAGAGTACGTAGAGGTGACTGACAACTAGTTAGTAAGGTGAGGGAGCGGTTCGGCTTGAGTAGGCAAATGCTGCCCCTGCTCGTCGCTATTCTCTTGAGACGGGTCGTGGGGAATAACGAGCTGAATGGCCTCGGTGGTGCGCTGGTTACGAGTATGGACCTGCTGGATGTCGGCGTCGACGACAACACTGCCTTGCCATTCGAAGAGGTAGATGGCGAGGGATAGGACGAACTGCGCCGTAGGGTGTTGCGTGAGTAAGTATACGGCGGCGGTAGAGTGAACGTACGCACGGGTGTGCCGTTGAGCGTGCGATGAGAGACAAACAGGAACATCGGTCGATCGAAGGGATCGCTCGGACCGTAGAACTCCACGTTCTGGCGACGCGGAGCGTCAATGACCGTGTACTGCATGTACGGAAGCCGAGGAGTCGAAGCCTTCACTTGATGCCAGGTAAAGATGGTGGATATAGCGTCGGCGTCGGAAATCTTTACGACAACGTTGATGAGAAGATGACGCTGTAGTTGGCGTGAGCAGGCTGGAATGACATAGTACGTATACAACGTACCATATAGAGTGGATCGGATGGTTCTGCCAGACGTTGGACGTAGATAGGTAGCTCGAGGATGACGCCCTGCCTTTGAGGTAAAGACATGGTGAGGATCCGAGGTGTGATGATGAGGTAGGGATAGAAGACGACCAAGCGGAGCTGTCGGTGGTCTATAAGACGGTCTGTTGTCACACATATCGCCCAAATCAGTAAGGTCGAGTGGTGGTTTTGAAAAAAAATGTACGGGTACCAGTTCGAGCAGCGACGCGCACCATGACTTCGGCCAGTTGCGGTATTGATTGCGCCGAGATGTTCATTCTGCTAAACAAGAGGTGCTGCAGGAGAGAACAAGAGACGCCGAAGTCCATCGGATGCTAACCAAAATAGATGATTGAATGCTTTGGGCGTGCGCTAAAGTCGTACAGCGGAAAGCTAGCGTGCTACAATCGGCCGAGACCTGTGGCCAGTTTGCGTAACGTCCCTATTATCGGTAGCGAGCCACGTTGCTGCGCGGGTGGATCCGGTCTAGAATGCTGCTTAGCTTGTATTAGTACGGAGAACGTTGGCGCACACCACCACAACGAGACGTACTGGGAGATAATGTACGGAATGTGCCGTTTGTCGCGCTTTGTCAGGTTTACATAACCTTGCTTGAACATAGCGCGACGGAGGATGAGCATATCTCCCTGCCAAGGTACGTCGCGGTTACGACGTCGTAACAGGCGGGTCCCTCGATCTGGTGTTTTGGTGCACACGAAGACGATGAAGGTGGCCATCGACGACGAAAGTTTCATGAGGTGGCGTTGAGCTGTGTCCGCTCCTCCCATGATTCCGTCTAGGAGCGGGACTTCAAACCCTTCGTCGAAGTTGAAGTGTTGTAGGGTAACGAAGACAGGGCGAGGTCGGGAGCCGCTGAGGTAGTAGGAGCCTGTAATCACCCTAGTCTGCGTAACGAGCATGTTATTAGTAATACTGCCAAGCAAAGATATAACGCCATACCGTAGTGATCATGGCGAGCAGTGCAATGAAGCAACAGTACTTGAGAGGGTGCCACGGTGACCACCTAATGGCAACCGGAAGCTCTATAAGTGAGAAAAAACTTGTTTATGCGCACCGCAACGCTCATCTGTGTGACATCGTCGACGCGTACTCGTATTAAAAGGATTTTGCGATTACAATCAGCAGCCACGGCGGCTGCGGTAATGCATTCCAGGTTGGTAGGTAGTGGCGCTTCGCAGAGGTGGCCGATATGGAAGCGCTCGTGTGCATGATATCTGTGTGTGTGACTATTGTGGTATATGGTTGCCAAGATAACCAAATATAGACGCAATATTGGCCGCTCATCTCATCTCGCGCGCCGACCGCACGATAACAAAATACTGTTTACTCTGCTTATCATGCAGCAGCTTCTCTCGCTCATCAACTTTGACAACCTGATGCTGCGCATTGCCAAGGTCGGTCTGGTAGCAACCATCTGACTTCAGCATGGGTCGAGAACATCGCGAGATACAATTGGAATTTGCATACGACAAGCGCGGACGTGGCCAAATGAACAAGGGTCTACAGGGAACCGGTAAAAGTATCCTCCGAACGGTGCACGACGGTTCGAGGAGACCTGAACAGAAGGGATACAGATGTAAGGCGGAAACTGCAGTACCAATTGTCGACGGTACATGGTGCAGCTCTCTCGTTTCTAGGCACCCGGACACAGTAACTCTCGACTAACACCACATCGCCGATGGCTAGGCCTGACAGACCTATCTGGGGCATGCTGTGCTTCGAGCCGTAGCTGCCGGTGGCGTCGTATATGTCGTTGAAGAAGTACTGAGCCAACCAAAGACAGCATGGTCAGAATGGCAGTCACCTGCGAAGAACACGAATACAGACTGGCTCGTTCAACCCGTTGGTCTCGTTGCGGGACGCTTCAAAGACGCCACTATCAAACCCTTCATGCACGTGAGTATTTGAACCCCAAATCTGCGATCGACTTACAAGGTCGCGGCTTCCCCATCTGTATCAGCTTGACCATGAACGAGCTGTCGATCGCGCGCAAGAAGTTGATCCTGAGGACGGTCTCGGCCGACGGCACTCTTCCAGATATGCAGCACGACAGCTCCGCGACCGTCCCGACCACCCAGACTTTGATCGGGCGCATCGTGACCGGCTGGCAGAGAACATGCGCATTCGGCGGAGTTCCCCAGGTAGAGGCGCGTGGAATCTGCGATACAGAATATATGGCTAACTCGTTCTGGGTGAACTCCAGAAAACGTCTGACTCGGCTGCGGATACCATGAGGAGCTAGTCAATGCGCTCATCGACTGTATCTCACCGGTGCATGTCATCCGAAGACCACAGCGGCATGGTGATAGCGTAGGGGTCGAAGACCCACCCTACTGAACGGTTGGTACGCGACACCAACTGTCCAGGATCTGCGCGCGACTGCGGCTCATCCCTTTGGCACAAGGAGTCAAAATCATATGATTAATAGACCGAGAGATACTGACTGTGTTGTGACGGCAGCAGGCCGTGGTGGCCAACGCGTATCGTATATAGTGTTGGTGGACATCGTAGTCAGCGATGAATCGATGTATGCCACGGGGATACATAGTAAGTTGGAAATAGTGCGTCATTTTATATGTGCGCACCGCGCGCATAATGCTTTTCCTAGCTAAAAGGTACTCTTCGACTATAGGGCACGTCCCGATATCGTAACACGGTGTGATGAAGGCAACGGCGCACTGCCCGTGTCTTCAACTCAGTGACTAGGCTCGCGGTGTACGTGTTCGGTGAGTACTTTCAGCGTCCGCATGATCATGACGGCACTCACTAAGCCACTTTCATGAAGCAGCGCGAGAAGTCATGGTGACTATTGTGCCCGCGACAAATAAGGTACGAAGGAAGGGTAAATTATTATCCTGAGCTCACACAAGATCTAGATTCGAACGTACACACTACCCACATTTCCAATACAATAGGCGGCACATCCTATTAGGCCGTAAGATCACGGCTCGACTCGAGGTGCCCTGAAACTCTGTTGTAGGTCCCATGTATGATGGCAGATCGCGTCATGATGCTGAGGCTGCGTTTTGACGTAGTCGTCGGATGGATGAACTGTTGTATGTCCACCGGTGCACATCCGTCCTAAGATACCGGTAGCGACAGAATTGGCCTCCTGTTTATGAAATAGAGATAACACATTCACGGAAGCGCTCCTGCGGTACAAGAAGGTATGTCTATGGATCCTGCTATCAAACGTTGACTGCGCCCGAACCGCTATCGTCGGCGCCACCATCGGTGCTCACAGAAGTCGATATGATCCTCGTGGTGCGCCTAAGAGTCCGCAGGTACCATCTACCGTACGCCTCGCGGACGTAAACGACGAGGATGACCTGATACTAGATGACAAGCGGTGAGTTCAATCAGTACTCAGAGGGACAAGATCGCGTGGATAAAGTCTTACCCCCCGACCTTCTTCATCTATCTTCCGCATTCTAATCTTGATCGGAAAGCGAGGAATGCCCCACGGGATCCGCATCTCGATTGAATAGTCGACGCGCACAACAAAGTTCTCCACCGTCTCCGAAAAGGTCAACGCGCTTGTGTGTATACGACCAATGTAGGACATTCCGTATCGAGGCGATTGGTAAAGGCGCCACGTTATGTTGTTGAGCCCAGTGTTCTGTTCACATTACTTATCAGTAACGGTGTTGCAAGCTAACATCTCTATACTGCACACCTGACCGTTCATATCTGTAAGTGCAATTGAAGCGGACGACCGGCGTTCTGACATCAGCCATAGTCGACACTCGCGTTAGGCGCATACGTCACCTAGCGCTGACTCGGAGAAGACCAAGCGCAACTGCTTTCAGTCAAGTCTGAAGCATCGGGATCAAGACGATGAGTCGCCAGCAAAAGACAGAGGTGAGGACTCGTAGTACGAACCTTTTGAAGTTGGCTAACCAGAGGTAGAAGAGCTCAGCAGTCGATGCTTTCTTCATACCTGCCGTTGAGGGGCCTTATATCCAAACGTTGCCAGTGATTGGCCAATCCTGGGAAGTACGAAGCGACACGCAGACTTCGTTCGCATCAGGGTGTTCAGCGCCACACATAGTGTCCGTGCAACGGCCAGGTGGTCTCGGCGTTGTCGCCACATTTGCGATATGGCCAGTATCGGAAGGCAATGAAGGACCCCTTAACCGCTGGGTTTACGCCCTTATCGGCTCTCCAATTTACCACGGGAAGTTGATTGTAGCGGGCGTCGACGCGAACTTCGACTTGATCTCTGTGGAGAAGGAAGATGTGCCCGCGATCAAACGCGCCGTACAAAGGTACGACATTGCTACGTCTATATGATCACACTGGCAGCTGACAGTAATGCAGGTTAATCACAGATAATGTTCTATTAACCCTGTAATTCATTCGAACACACCTCTCTCATCGATGCGCATCTGCTGGTCAATTGAAAGTCGGCGCACTGATGCTCGCCGGCTCGCCGCACTCCCCACATCTGCGTGAGACGTGTTCCTGCATTACGTCCTCAGGCTCTACCTCTACACGAGACGTGCTCTCCCGCCGCTCTACACAGCAGGTGTTCATGTCGCGTTCCCCGCATCTGTGCAAGACGTGCTCCCGCCCCACGTATTGCGCTTTTGCGCAAGACGTGCTACCGCCGCGTCCTTATCCTCTTGGACTACGTGCTCCCGATGCTTACCATACGTGTCTCGCACTGCGTACATCTCTCCTCAGCGTTGGCTTGCGCGCACAGAATGCTCTCGACACGCCTATGCGTTGCTTTATACTAGTTACCGGTGCGTGCCGTACTGCAAACATGTATCATAGCGAGCTTTACTCAGCTAAGTTCTAGCGACGGTCTTCATTTATGCGACATTTATCGTGAGGCGAACAAGCACCACACAGCGGTACCGTGTACAAATAATTGGGTCACGTCGTGTCGCCCAGTCAGTGTACGATGCAGAAGTTTAATAAAGCCAACTTCGCCAGGTGTCAGAGCATTCGTTTGGAATTGGCTTCAATATACTCATGGCATCTACGTTATTTATTCGGAGTGGGGAGGGCAGCGCTGTACAAGCATTCTATACGACGTAACTATAAGGGCGTAGTTAACGAAACAGTTAGAAACACAACCTTCGCACGATTTACGAGCATCTCTACACAACGGGGACGTTATCGGACTCGGAGGACGACTCGCTCTCGACGTCATCTCCGCTCTCGTGCAACCGGCAGACGCTCACGATATCGAAGCGAACACGCCAGCTGCCCCACTCCGTGAGGAAGTACTGCGCTTTACCTGTCTCGGAGTCGGCGCGGAAGCGCACGATCTTGCACTCCATGAGAACGAGGTCACGGTAACCGATCGCTTTCGCAGACAGCTTGCGCATGACCGTCTTTGGACCGTAGCGCTCAGACGCGTCGTATACATGCGTGAACTCGTACGGCTGTGAAGGTTTGGATCAGTAATGAGCGGCACAGGAAACCATACCAGAGAATCCTTACCACTGTGTTCCTGGAGCTCTTGACTCGGCGCGTTTGACGCTTCCCGGCTTCAAGAATACCAATTTGTAGTTCCTCCGCTAAGAACATCACGAAGTCAGGATAGGCGACGAGCGGCAGGAGACAACAACAAATACCCTTCTTGATGTTGGCCGAAAGCGTCCTGATGATCCTGTGTCCGGTAGCTACATCGGCGTGAAACATCGGCTTCACGGCGACCCTTACGAACTTCTGAGGTTGGTCGACCTCGTTGAAGAACGAAGCCGTTTCGACCTCCCCGATGAGGAAAGTCACGAGAGGTCTACCATCGTGGCACAAGACGTCGTCCAACTTGTCGTCTCTAGGACCCCACTTAGACGTACGAGGAAGTTGAGTGAGGCCGTAGCGGTTACTGGGTGCGTCCGTCATGTTGGACAGAGACCTCACACGTCTATGCAAAAAGGTCAGCGTACTGCTTGCAGCGAACTGGATCTGACTAACTCGAGCAGCTCGTCGGAGTACTCCATACCGAACGGACTTATCGGCCACTCAGGAGAAGGAGCTCGCTTGGTTTTGGCCCCGACCTGACGGACCGATTTCGGGTCTACGGTCAGGTTGTTCTCGGCGGTACGTTGGTCCGGGAGAGTCACGGATGACGCTACACTCTCGGCGTCAGCCGTAGCAGACTCCTGCGAGGACGTCGACTTGTTCGAGGCACCTGCGTTGACGGAGATGTTGGTTGGCAACAGTTGAGCACTTGCAGCAACGTCAGGCCGCTCGCTGAAGGTACACCGTTAGCTCACGTAGAGTTGGCACAAATTCTGTAATCACTTTGCGTCTGAACTAGCAGATCCGCAAGTACATAGTTAAGGTTAGAAGTTGTGCATTAAGTATAGGGCCTAACACTCACTGTTTGGCACCAACGGAGGAATGCTTGCGTCTAGATGATTCTGATGTAGACGATGGCGTCTGCCCTTTGTCGCGCGAATCCCCAGTAGCCATACGATCAGGGAAGGGCCCGAGAGTGAGACGACGACGTCCTAGTGGCACAAGTAGTGTCCTTTTATACGGTTAGCAAGACGCCTACTACGTGCAGGACGACACTTACGCATAACGCGTGCATCAGACCTATCTCGAGCGCAATAGCATGTGTCGTTTCGCGAAGCACGAACAGCCTCGCGCACACTCTGACCATACACACGTTGGTGATAGGAAAGCAGATGGGATCGGCCGCCATTGGCTCTCTATTAGGATTAATGCGCGTTACTGCGCAGCAATTTGTTATCGTGTTCGCGAGAAATATGTCGTGCGGAAGCGTTGAATTTGCAATCATCGAGATGTCGTCGTGGCGTTGCTGCGAGTCAGAGATTGTGATCTGCTAAGAAGCTTAGCATACGTTCCAAATTTAAAAACACACGAACAGGACAAACGTGTAGGTTTTCCATGCGGCCGCGCGAGGCGATGAACGGGTGCAGGAAATCATTGGTGGAAACCCTAGCTATGAAGCAGCATAAACAGAATATATAATACCTTCCGGCTCGTCTGCCGTCGAAGCGAACGGGGAACTCTACTTCCTACTCACGCTGCAGCATGTCGTACTTCATGAGTACGTACTTGTCGCAGACAGATAATCTGTGAACTTCGTGAACTCACTTCGTCACCCTAGCCAACTCCGACGTTCTCACTCGCTCTCTCTGGCCGTCGATTCTAACCGAACGGCTTCCGGCTATCACTCCCCCCTCCGACTTCGCCAATTGGCAACGCGTCCCTCACGACTACGACGGCTTGTGCTCCTGGTCACTGGTCGACAGAACGGACGAGGGTGTGAGAGCGACTCACCCGTATGTTCTGTTATACTCTCCGTCCGTATGCCCTGTCAAAGGAGATCGAGTTCGCGTCCTGTTACGGTTCCACGGGGTAGTAGAGTCGCTTAATATATCACCTACGGGGAACTACAACGGGTGAGTCAGTGAAGGGCAAGCGAAACTGTATACGCTGACAAGTCCCAGACGAAAAGAATCTGCGCCAAGAGCCATTCAGTTCATATCTTTGACCGGTTCTTCGTGGGACGTACCCTTCAATCACCAACGACAGTCGTTGGACAACATACGCGCATACGTCGGCATGGTGCTCAACTGCACGGTGGAGGAAAATACTCGTAGACCGGGAACCATCTACTTCCAGTGTCTCGTTTTCACGAAGGTTTCTCGCTTTCTCTCTGCGCAATCGATACCCTATTAAACTTTGTCGACGGCACTTAAAACAGGTCCGTAGAGACGCACCTGCAGCTGTTAAATCAGCGCTGGTCTATGGCGACGACCCGCACGGGTGGGCTGCTGCCGTCCAGAACGACTGGGTTGTTGGTCACAAGGTCTTCACCGGCATATATGACGAGCACGGCAAGCCTTCGAAGAGGCCGTACACCGTCATACGGGTGGGCGATTTCGTCGAGGTTACGAGCTCTGTCGACATCGTCAAATACCGCAAACGCAGCGGTTGGGCTACAGAAGCTCGCCTAACTGTCCAAGAAGTACTTCGCGTCGCGGATAAAGGCATAGTGCAGGTGAGCAATATCTTGAATAAGCAACACGAAACGTAAGGTGCTTACAGCGAGGTATAGGCGACACAGCCGATCCCTGAAGTGCAGGGGGGGGTAACTGATCAGCAAGCCGTGGCGCACATCTTGGCCTTAGTCGCAGCGCCTGGCATAGAAGCACACGACCCGAATGCGATGCAAATCTAGAGTAGCGTCAGTATTACGCATACCACATAGACATGAGACCCGATTCGATAACGATGTAATCCTTGTTTCATGCATATGCTCTTCATATCATGTGGCTCTATGCCATTCTTGCGTCACGCGTTCGCCGGACAAGGGCCTCGTACAAAGCGCTTACATGGAGTACAATACTTTGCGGCTGAGGAGGTGGCACGACGTACTCACGTAAAGCGCGGACAAGGACTAGAACGCGCGTTGCGTTGAGGATGTATTGTGCTTCCACGATGTCGCGGTATCCGACCACTAGTGGGGTCGCGCTGTAGCAAAACGATCTGTTGAGACAAAGGAGGCGGAATAGACTACCCACATACATTGGAAAAGAGCGGCAGTCGAGAAACGATTCTGCGCAATCGTTATAAAGGAGGGAGTAGTGCAAGATGCCGTAGAGGTAAGTACGACGTGGAATACAGCGACCAGCACGAGTCCCTTTCGCCCAAATTAGGCTCGCTCAGAACAGGCGCTTAGCACTATCTCACGGAGGTGGCGCACGCACGCCTTCCATATCCGTCAGCGTCAGTGATGATGTCACCAACGCTCGCATCTCTCATTCCGCCGTATACTACGTAGTCTCTCTTCTACAAACACAAGCTTAACATCTAACCGTTGCAACCTCTCGACCTACGAACATCGACAAGTCTCGGAAAGGTTATGTTTATGTATCCCGTCTCTTACTGTAAGGACTCCTGCAACGCCGCTTTCTGCTCGTTTTCGCATCCGGCCCTCGCTTCCTCGACTCCAACGCTTTCAGCGCGTTCCCAATCGCAGTAATCTGGAGTAATGACGTCCAACACCAGCTACTCGTCCCTGCCCGCGTCGACCTGGCTCCCCTCCCGGGAAGACTCTCCTCTAAGATGCTGCGTCTGACAGTGCTTTTGGTTCTAAGTCCTGTTCTCCCGCAGCCCCATCAATACCGGTACAGACAATCAGGGTTTTGTAGCGCGGAGAGTCATCCACTATCTCAGTAAGTGCTCATCTCTTTCACCGTCGCCAGTACAGTCCTCGCACGTTACGCATGTATCAGAGGTACCGACACACATCTCCCACTCCAGCCCTCCATCATCCCTATACTTTCTCCCGCCCTCCACCAAGCCAGCTCACGTCCCTGCCACGACCACCACACTCCCCTTGCATGCTCCTGCTCACGACACAAAGGCTACGCACGTTATCTAGCAAGCACACCCACGAAAACACCCTCACGAAAGCACCTAAGACACGGCAGCGAGACAGATGGCGACACAAGCAAGTGCGAGCCCCATGCCCGCGGGCGTGACGGACCCCAACTACAAGCCCCATCCTGGCCGGCCGGGCAACCTGTACCGACACATACATACACACCCAAATAGTTTCCGGTACACGATCCTTATACTTCTTACCTCCTGTGAGCCGAATCTCCTTCCACCGACGTGCCATATCATCTCACATGCATGTTTCTCAGTGGTCGACGGCGCCGGCGAAGGCGAAGGCCAATGCAAAGATGGCAACATATAGCTGGACAGATCTATCGAAGTCGTCGCGCACAGTCTGGAAGAGGATGTTTGAACAGATACGAAGTACATGGTGCCGTGCACAAACGGATGCGTGTGGCTCGAAAAGCAGTCGGTGAGTTCAATCTGAATCCTTGCGCGATTAGGCAGACACTGTTCGAACCCAGCAGCGACTGCTGTAAGCGTTGCTTATGCACATGCATATCCCCTATGCAGCGGAGTAAACCCACCTTCATCGCACCAGGTATGTCTTCCACGCTCTGTTTGCTGCGGCCCAGCTCACGGTATACATTATATTTGCACACAATACACTTCCGGTCGGTCATCCAAGGTATCCGCGTGATGCTGGCTATTGCAGAAGGTATCGCCAACTGCCTCGAAGGTGAGTGCACCCACCAGCGAGTCCGGCTATCCCCCCTATATCGGTCCATCTAACCCTTCCTATCATAACCTCCGCACTACACACTGACGTCCCGCGCTTCATGCACACCAGTCGCGCATAAAGCTTCTACACCGACATCATAGACGATACGTACGCCGCGTTCACACACGACCTTGACACCAAAGATTCCAGCGAGCTCGTCACAGCGTGAACCGTGAACTTAACAAACTTGCTCGTACACGCAGAGGTGTAGCACATATACACACATTCAAAATGAGCTCAGGAATTGCTGCTCGCCCAGAACGTTGTTTCCGTGCACAACATAACGGATTGCGCGCTCATAGTCGCGCGCTTCGAGGGAGTAAGGGTGAGCGCCAATACGCATATCAGACTGAGAAGGGAGCTGATCCCGCATTGGCAGGGGATAGATACATCCACTGACGCGCGGAACACGTCGACAATATGGTCTCACGCTGATCGAGTTAAACACTTCATTGTCGACACTCTATTGCATGTGCGGCCCTAACCGGAGGTGCGGTATCATCCTTCGCGACACGCACCTTGGCATCGATGTTATTTACT
>MNAD01000348.1:0-18902 GCA_001895945.1 Trametes pubescens | reverse complement strand
AGTAAATAACATCGATGCCAAGGTGCGTGTCGCGAAGGATGATACCGCACCTCCGGTTAGGGCCGCACATGCAATAGAGTGTCGACAATGAAGTGTTTAACTCGATCAGCGTGAGACCATATTGTCGACGTGTTCCGCGCGTCAGTGGATGTATCTATCCCCTGCCAATGCGGGATCAGCTCCCTTCTCAGTCTGATATGCGTATTGGCGCTCACCCTTACTCCCTCGAAGCGCGCGACTATGAGCGCGCAATCCGTTATGTTGTGCACGGAAACAACGTTCTGGGCGAGCAGCAATTCCTGAGCTCATTTTGAATGTGTGTATATGTGCTACACCTCTGCGTGTACGAGCAAGTTTGTTAAGTTCACGGTTCACGCTGTGACGAGCTCGCTGGAATCTTTGGTGTCAAGGTCGTGTGTGAACGCGGCGTACGTATCGTCTATGATGTCGGTGTAGAAGCTTTATGCGCGACTGGTGTGCATGAAGCGCGGGACGTCAGTGTGTAGTGCGGAGGTTATGATAGGAAGGGTTAGATGGACCGATATAGGGGGGATAGCCGGACTCGCTGGTGGGTGCACTCACCTTCGAGGCAGTTGGCGATACCTTCTGCAATAGCCAGCATCACGCGGATACCTTGGATGACCGACCGGAAGTGTATTGTGTGCAAATATAATGTATACCGTGAGCTGGGCCGCAGCAAACAGAGCGTGGAAGACATACCTGGTGCGATGAAGGTGGGTTTACTCCGCTGCATAGGGGATATGCATGTGCATAAGCAACGCTTACAGCAGTCGCTGCTGGGTTCGAACAGTGTCTGCCTAATCGCGCAAGGATTCAGATTGAACTCACCGACTGCTTTTCGAGCCACACGCATCCGTTTGTGCACGGCACCATGTACTTCGTATCTGTTCAAACATCCTCTTCCAGACTGTGCGCGACGACTTCGATAGATCTGTCCAGCTATATGTTGCCATCTTTGCATTGGCCTTCGCCTTCGCCGGCGCCGTCGACCACTGAGAAACATGCATGTGAGATGATATGGCACGTCGGTGGAAGGAGATTCGGCTCACAGGAGGTAAGAAGTATAAGGATCGTGTACCGGAAACTATTTGGGTGTGTATGTATGTGTCGGTACAGGTTGCCCGGCCGGCCAGGATGGGGCTTGTAGTTGGGGTCCGTCACGCCCGCGGGCATGGGGCTCGCACTTGCTTGTGTCGCCATCTGTCTCGCTGCCGTGTCTTAGGTGCTTTCGTGAGGGTGTTTTCGTGGGTGTGCTTGCTAGATAACGTGCGTAGCCTTTGTGTCGTGAGCAGGAGCATGCAAGGGGAGTGTGGTGGTCGTGGCAGGGACGTGAGCTGGCTTGGTGGAGGGCGGGAGAAAGTATAGGGATGATGGAGGGCTGGAGTGGGAGATGTGTGTCGGTACCTCTGATACATGCGTAACGTGCGAGGACTGTACTGGCGACGGTGAAAGAGATGAGCACTTACTGAGATAGTGGATGACTCTCCGCGCTACAAAACCCTGATTGTCTGTACCGGTATTGATGGGGCTGCGGGAGAACAGGACTTAGAACCAAAAGCACTGTCAGACGCAGCATCTTAGAGGAGAGTCTTCCCGGGAGGGGAGCCAGGTCGACGCGGGCAGGGACGAGTAGCTGGTGTTGGACGTCATTACTCCAGATTACTGCGATTGGGAACGCGCTGAAAGCGTTGGAGTCGAGGAAGCGAGGGCCGGATGCGAAAACGAGCAGAAAGCGGCGTTGCAGGAGTCCTTACAGTAAGAGACGGGATACATAAACATAACCTTTCCGAGACTTGTCGATGTTCGTAGGTCGAGAGGTTGCAACGGTTAGATGTTAAGCTTGTGTTTGTAGAAGAGAGACTACGTAGTATACGGCGGAATGAGAGATGCGAGCGTTGGTGACATCATCACTGACGCTGACGGATATGGAAGGCGTGCGTGCGCCACCTCCGTGAGATAGTGCTAAGCGCCTGTTCTGAGCGAGCCTAATTTGGGCGAAAGGGACTCGTGCTGGTCGCTGTATTCCACGTCGTACTTACCTCTACGGCATCTTGCACTACTCCCTCCTTTATAACGATTGCGCAGAATCGTTTCTCGACTGCCGCTCTTTTCCAATGTATGTGGGTAGTCTATTCCGCCTCCTTTGTCTCAACAGATCGTTTTGCTACAGCGCGACCCCACTAGTGGTCGGATACCGCGACATCGTGGAAGCACAATACATCCTCAACGCAACGCGCGTTCTAGTCCTTGTCCGCGCTTTACGTGAGTACGTCGTGCCACCTCCTCAGCCGCAAAGTATTGTACTCCATGTAAGCGCTTTGTACGAGGCCCTTGTCCGGCGAACGCGTGACGCAAGAATGGCATAGAGCCACATGATATGAAGAGCATATGCATGAAACAAGGATTACATCGTTATCGAATCGGGTCTCATGTCTATGTGGTATGCGTAATACTGACGCTACTCTAGATTTGCATCGCATTCGGGTCGTGTGCTTCTATGCCAGGCGCTGCGACTAAGGCCAAGATGTGCGCCACGGCTTGCTGATCAGTTACCCCCCCCTGCACTTCAGGGATCGGCTGTGTCGCCTATACCTCGCTGTAAGCACCTTACGTTTCGTGTTGCTTATTCAAGATATTGCTCACCTGCACTATGCCTTTATCCGCGACGCGAAGTACTTCTTGGACAGTTAGGCGAGCTTCTGTAGCCCAACCGCTGCGTTTGCGGTATTTGACGATGTCGACAGAGCTCGTAACCTCGACGAAATCGCCCACCCGTATGACGGTGTACGGCCTCTTCGAAGGCTTGCCGTGCTCGTCATATATGCCGGTGAAGACCTTGTGACCAACAACCCAGTCGTTCTGGACGGCAGCAGCCCACCCGTGCGGGTCGTCGCCATAGACCAGCGCTGATTTAACAGCTGCAGGTGCGTCTCTACGGACCTGTTTTAAGTGCCGTCGACAAAGTTTAATAGGGTATCGATTGCGCAGAGAGAAAGCGAGAAACCTTCGTGAAAACGAGACACTGGAAGTAGATGGTTCCCGGTCTACGAGTATTTTCCTCCACCGTGCAGTTGAGCACCATGCCGACGTATGCGCGTATGTTGTCCAACGACTGTCGTTGGTGATTGAAGGGTACGTCCCACGAAGAACCGGTCAAAGATATGAACTGAATGGCTCTTGGCGCAGATTCTTTTCGTCTGGGACTTGTCAGCGTATACAGTTTCGCTTGCCCTTCACTGACTCACCCGTTGTAGTTCCCCGTAGGTGATATATTAAGCGACTCTACTACCCCGTGGAACCGTAACAGGACGCGAACTCGATCTCCTTTGACAGGGCATACGGACGGAGAGTATAACAGAACATACGGGTGAGTCGCTCTCACACCCTCGTCCGTTCTGTCGACCAGTGACCAGGAGCACAAGCCGTCGTAGTCGTGAGGGACGCGTTGCCAATTGGCGAAGTCGGAGGGGGGAGTGATAGCCGGAAGCCGTTCGGTTAGAATCGACGGCCAGAGAGAGCGAGTGAGAACGTCGGAGTTGGCTAGGGTGACGAAGTGAGTTCACGAAGTTCACAGATTATCTGTCTGCGACAAGTACGTACTCATGAAGTACGACATGCTGCAGCGTGAGTAGGAAGTAGAGTTCCCCGTTCGCTTCGACGGCAGACGAGCCGGAAGGTATTATATATTCTGTTTATGCTGCTTCATAGCTAGGGTTTCCACCAATGATTTCCTGCACCCGTTCATCGCCTCGCGCGGCCGCATGGAAAACCTACACGTTTGTCCTGTTCGTGTGTTTTTAAATTTGGAACGTATGCTAAGCTTCTTAGCAGATCACAATCTCTGACTCGCAGCAACGCCACGACGACATCTCGATGATTGCAAATTCAACGCTTCCGCACGACATATTTCTCGCGAACACGATAACAAATTGCTGCGCAGTAACGCGCATTAATCCTAATAGAGAGCCAATGGCGGCCGATCCCATCTGCTTTCCTATCACCAACGTGTGTATGGTCAGAGTGTGCGCGAGGCTGTTCGTGCTTCGCGAAACGACACATGCTATTGCGCTCGAGATAGGTCTGATGCACGCGTTATGCGTAAGTGTCGTCCTGCACGTAGTAGGCGTCTTGCTAACCGTATAAAAGGACACTACTTGTGCCACTAGGACGTCGTCGTCTCACTCTCGGGCCCTTCCCTGATCGTATGGCTACTGGGGATTCGCGCGACAAAGGGCAGACGCCATCGTCTACATCAGAATCATCTAGACGCAAGCATTCCTCCGTTGGTGCCAAACAGTGAGTGTTAGGCCCTATACTTAATGCACAACTTCTAACCTTAACTATGTACTTGCGGATCTGCTAGTTCAGACGCAAAGTGATTACAGAATTTGTGCCAACTCTACGTGAGCTAACGGTGTACCTTCAGCGAGCGGCCTGACGTTGCTGCAAGTGCTCAACTGTTGCCAACCAACATCTCCGTCAACGCAGGTGCCTCGAACAAGTCGACGTCCTCGCAGGAGTCTGCTACGGCTGACGCCGAGAGTGTAGCGTCATCCGTGACTCTCCCGGACCAACGTACCGCCGAGAACAACCTGACCGTAGACCCGAAATCGGTCCGTCAGGTCGGGGCCAAAACCAAGCGAGCTCCTTCTCCTGAGTGGCCGATAAGTCCGTTCGGTATGGAGTACTCCGACGAGCTGCTCGAGTTAGTCAGATCCAGTTCGCTGCAAGCAGTACGCTGACCTTTTTGCATAGACGTGTGAGGTCTCTGTCCAACATGACGGACGCACCCAGTAACCGCTACGGCCTCACTCAACTTCCTCGTACGTCTAAGTGGGGTCCTAGAGACGACAAGTTGGACGACGTCTTGTGCCACGATGGTAGACCTCTCGTGACTTTCCTCATCGGGGAGGTCGAAACGGCTTCGTTCTTCAACGAGGTCGACCAACCTCAGAAGTTCGTAAGGGTCGCCGTGAAGCCGATGTTTCACGCCGATGTAGCTACCGGACACAGGATCATCAGGACGCTTTCGGCCAACATCAAGAAGGGTATTTGTTGTTGTCTCCTGCCGCTCGTCGCCTATCCTGACTTCGTGATGTTCTTAGCGGAGGAACTACAAATTGGTATTCTTGAAGCCGGGAAGCGTCAAACGCGCCGAGTCAAGAGCTCCAGGAACACAGTGGTAAGGATTCTCTGGTATGGTTTCCTGTGCCGCTCATTACTGATCCAAACCTTCACAGCCGTACGAGTTCACGCATGTATACGACGCGTCTGAGCGCTACGGTCCAAAGACGGTCATGCGCAAGCTGTCTGCGAAAGCGATCGGTTACCGTGACCTCGTTCTCATGGAGTGCAAGATCGTGCGCTTCCGCGCCGACTCCGAGACAGGTAAAGCGCAGTACTTCCTCACGGAGTGGGGCAGCTGGCGTGTTCGCTTCGATATCGTGAGCGTCTGCCGGTTGCACGAGAGCGGAGATGACGTCGAGAGCGAGTCGTCCTCCGAGTCCGATAACGTCCCCGTTGTGTAGAGATGCTCGTAAATCGTGCGAAGGTTGTGTTTCTAACTGTTTCGTTAACTACGCCCTTATAGTTACGTCGTATAGAATGCTTGTACAGCGCTGCCCTCCCCACTCCGAATAAATAACGTAGATGCCATGAGTATATTGAAGCCAATTCCAAACGAATGCTCTGACACCTGGCGAAGTTGGCTTTATTAAACTTCTGCATCGTACACTGACTGGGCGACACGACGTGACCCAATTATTTGTACACGGTACCGCTGTGTGGTGCTTGTTCGCCTCACGATAAATGTCGCATAAATGAAGACCGTCGCTAGAACTTAGCTGAGTAAAGCTCGCTATGATACATGTTTGCAGTACGGCACGCACCGGTAACTAGTATAAAGCAACGCATAGGCGTGTCGAGAGCATTCTGTGCGCGCAAGCCAACGCTGAGGAGAGATGTACGCAGTGCGAGACACGTATGGTAAGCATCGGGAGCACGTAGTCCAAGAGGATAAGGACGCGGCGGTAGCACGTCTTGCGCAAAAGCGCAATACGTGGGGCGGGAGCACGTCTTGCACAGATGCGGGGAACGCGACATGAACACCTGCTGTGTAGAGCGGCGGGAGAGCACGTCTCGTGTAGAGGTAGAGCCTGAGGACGTAATGCAGGAACACGTCTCACGCAGATGTGGGGAGTGCGGCGAGCCGGCGAGCATCAGTGCGCCGACTTTCAATTGACCAGCAGATGCGCATCGATGAGAGAGGTGTGTTCGAATGAATTACAGGGTTAATAGAACATTATCTGTGATTAACCTGCATTACTGTCAGCTGCCAGTGTGATCATATAGACGTAGCAATGTCGTACCTTTGTACGGCGCGTTTGATCGCGGGCACATCTTCCTTCTCCACAGAGATCAAGTCGAAGTTCGCGTCGACGCCCGCTACAATCAACTTCCCGTGGTAAATTGGAGAGCCGATAAGGGCGTAAACCCAGCGGTTAAGGGGTCCTTCATTGCCTTCCGATACTGGCCATATCGCAAATGTGGCGACAACGCCGAGACCACCTGGCCGTTGCACGGACACTATGTGTGGCGCTGAACACCCTGATGCGAACGAAGTCTGCGTGTCGCTTCGTACTTCCCAGGATTGGCCAATCACTGGCAACGTTTGGATATAAGGCCCCTCAACGGCAGGTATGAAGAAAGCATCGACTGCTGAGCTCTTCTACCTCTGGTTAGCCAACTTCAAAAGGTTCGTACTACGAGTCCTCACCTCTGTCTTTTGCTGGCGACTCATCGTCTTGATCCCGATGCTTCAGACTTGACTGAAAGCAGTTGCGCTTGGTCTTCTCCGAGTCAGCGCTAGGTGACGTATGCGCCTAACGCGAGTGTCGACTATGGCTGATGTCAGAACGCCGGTCGTCCGCTTCAATTGCACTTACAGATATGAACGGTCAGGTGTGCAGTATAGAGATGTTAGCTTGCAACACCGTTACTGATAAGTAATGTGAACAGAACACTGGGCTCAACAACATAACGTGGCGCCTTTACCAATCGCCTCGATACGGAATGTCCTACATTGGTCGTATACACACAAGCGCGTTGACCTTTTCGGAGACGGTGGAGAACTTTGTTGTGCGCGTCGACTATTCAATCGAGATGCGGATCCCGTGGGGCATTCCTCGCTTTCCGATCAAGATTAGAATGCGGAAGATAGATGAAGAAGGTCGGGGGGTAAGACTTTATCCACGCGATCTTGTCCCTCTGAGTACTGATTGAACTCACCGCTTGTCATCTAGTATCAGGTCATCCTCGTCGTTTACGTCCGCGAGGCGTACGGTAGATGGTACCTGCGGACTCTTAGGCGCACCACGAGGATCATATCGACTTCTGTGAGCACCGATGGTGGCGCCGACGATAGCGGTTCGGGCGCAGTCAACGTTTGATAGCAGGATCCATAGACATACCTTCTTGTACCGCAGGAGCGCTTCCGTGAATGTGTTATCTCTATTTCATAAACAGGAGGCCAATTCTGTCGCTACCGGTATCTTAGGACGGATGTGCACCGGTGGACATACAACAGTTCATCCATCCGACGACTACGTCAAAACGCAGCCTCAGCATCATGACGCGATCTGCCATCATACATGGGACCTACAACAGAGTTTCAGGGCACCTCGAGTCGAGCCGTGATCTTACGGCCTAATAGGATGTGCCGCCTATTGTATTGGAAATGTGGGTAGTGTGTACGTTCGAATCTAGATCTTGTGTGAGCTCAGGATAATAATTTACCCTTCCTTCGTACCTTATTTGTCGCGGGCACAATAGTCACCATGACTTCTCGCGCTGCTTCATGAAAGTGGCTTAGTGAGTGCCGTCATGATCATGCGGACGCTGAAAGTACTCACCGAACACGTACACCGCGAGCCTAGTCACTGAGTTGAAGACACGGGCAGTGCGCCGTTGCCTTCATCACACCGTGTTACGATATCGGGACGTGCCCTATAGTCGAAGAGTACCTTTTAGCTAGGAAAAGCATTATGCGCGCGGTGCGCACATATAAAATGACGCACTATTTCCAACTTACTATGTATCCCCGTGGCATACATCGATTCATCGCTGACTACGATGTCCACCAACACTATATACGATACGCGTTGGCCACCACGGCCTGCTGCCGTCACAACACAGTCAGTATCTCTCGGTCTATTAATCATATGATTTTGACTCCTTGTGCCAAAGGGATGAGCCGCAGTCGCGCGCAGATCCTGGACAGTTGGTGTCGCGTACCAACCGTTCAGTAGGGTGGGTCTTCGACCCCTACGCTATCACCATGCCGCTGTGGTCTTCGGATGACATGCACCGGTGAGATACAGTCGATGAGCGCATTGACTAGCTCCTCATGGTATCCGCAGCCGAGTCAGACGTTTTCTGGAGTTCACCCAGAACGAGTTAGCCATATATTCTGTATCGCAGATTCCACGCGCCTCTACCTGGGGAACTCCGCCGAATGCGCATGTTCTCTGCCAGCCGGTCACGATGCGCCCGATCAAAGTCTGGGTGGTCGGGACGGTCGCGGAGCTGTCGTGCTGCATATCTGGAAGAGTGCCGTCGGCCGAGACCGTCCTCAGGATCAACTTCTTGCGCGCGATCGACAGCTCGTTCATGGTCAAGCTGATACAGATGGGGAAGCCGCGACCTTGTAAGTCGATCGCAGATTTGGGGTTCAAATACTCACGTGCATGAAGGGTTTGATAGTGGCGTCTTTGAAGCGTCCCGCAACGAGACCAACGGGTTGAACGAGCCAGTCTGTATTCGTGTTCTTCGCAGGTGACTGCCATTCTGACCATGCTGTCTTTGGTTGGCTCAGTACTTCTTCAACGACATATACGACGCCACCGGCAGCTACGGCTCGAAGCACAGCATGCCCCAGATAGGTCTGTCAGGCCTAGCCATCGGCGATGTGGTGTTAGTCGAGAGTTACTGTGTCCGGGTGCCTAGAAACGAGAGAGCTGCACCATGTACCGTCGACAATTGGTACTGCAGTTTCCGCCTTACATCTGTATCCCTTCTGTTCAGGTCTCCTCGAACCGTCGTGCACCGTTCGGAGGATACTTTTACCGGTTCCCTGTAGACCCTTGTTCATTTGGCCACGTCCGCGCTTGTCGTATGCAAATTCCAATTGTATCTCGCGATGTTCTCGACCCATGCTGAAGTCAGATGGTTGCTACCAGACCGACCTTGGCAATGCGCAGCATCAGGTTGTCAAAGTTGATGAGCGAGAGAAGCTGCTGCATGATAAGCAGAGTAAACAGTATTTTGTTATCGTGCGGTCGGCGCGCGAGATGAGATGAGCGGCCAATATTGCGTCTATATTTGGTTATCTTGGCAACCATATACCACAATAGTCACACACACAGATATCATGCACACGAGCGCTTCCATATCGGCCACCTCTGCGAAGCGCCACTACCTACCAACCTGGAATGCATTACCGCAGCCGCCGTGGCTGCTGATTGTAATCGCAAAATCCTTTTAATACGAGTACGCGTCGACGATGTCACACAGATGAGCGTTGCGGTGCGCATAAACAAGTTTTTTCTCACTTATAGAGCTTCCGGTTGCCATTAGGTGGTCACCGTGGCACCCTCTCAAGTACTGTTGCTTCATTGCACTGCTCGCCATGATCACTACGGTATGGCGTTATATCTTTGCTTGGCAGTATTACTAATAACATGCTCGTTACGCAGACTAGGGTGATTACAGGCTCCTACTACCTCAGCGGCTCCCGACCTCGCCCTGTCTTCGTTACCCTACAACACTTCAACTTCGACGAAGGGTTTGAAGTCCCGCTCCTAGACGGAATCATGGGAGGAGCGGACACAGCTCAACGCCACCTCATGAAACTTTCGTCGTCGATGGCCACCTTCATCGTCTTCGTGTGCACCAAAACACCAGATCGAGGGACCCGCCTGTTACGACGTCGTAACCGCGACGTACCTTGGCAGGGAGATATGCTCATCCTCCGTCGCGCTATGTTCAAGCAAGGTTATGTAAACCTGACAAAGCGCGACAAACGGCACATTCCGTACATTATCTCCCAGTACGTCTCGTTGTGGTGGTGTGCGCCAACGTTCTCCGTACTAATACAAGCTAAGCAGCATTCTAGACCGGATCCACCCGCGCAGCAACGTGGCTCGCTACCGATAATAGGGACGTTACGCAAACTGGCCACAGGTCTCGGCCGATTGTAGCACGCTAGCTTTCCGCTGTACGACTTTAGCGCACGCCCAAAGCATTCAATCATCTATTTTGGTTAGCATCCGATGGACTTCGGCGTCTCTTGTTCTCTCCTGCAGCACCTCTTGTTTAGCAGAATGAACATCTCGGCGCAATCAATACCGCAACTGGCCGAAGTCATGGTGCGCGTCGCTGCTCGAACTGGTACCCGTACATTTTTTTTCAAAACCACCACTCGACCTTACTGATTTGGGCGATATGTGTGACAACAGACCGTCTTATAGACCACCGACAGCTCCGCTTGGTCGTCTTCTATCCCTACCTCATCATCACACCTCGGATCCTCACCATGTCTTTACCTCAAAGGCAGGGCGTCATCCTCGAGCTACCTATCTACGTCCAACGTCTGGCAGAACCATCCGATCCACTCTATATGGTACGTTGTATACGTACTATGTCATTCCAGCCTGCTCACGCCAACTACAGCGTCATCTTCTCATCAACGTTGTCGTAAAGATTTCCGACGCCGACGCTATATCCACCATCTTTACCTGGCATCAAGTGAAGGCTTCGACTCCTCGGCTTCCGTACATGCAGTACACGGTCATTGACGCTCCGCGTCGCCAGAACGTGGAGTTCTACGGTCCGAGCGATCCCTTCGATCGACCGATGTTCCTGTTTGTCTCTCATCGCACGCTCAACGGCACACCCGTGCGTACGTTCACTCTACCGCCGCCGTATACTTACTCACGCAACACCCTACGGCGCAGTTCGTCCTATCCCTCGCCATCTACCTCTTCGAATGGCAAGGCAGTGTTGTCGTCGACGCCGACATCCAGCAGGTCCATACTCGTAACCAGCGCACCACCGAGGCCATTCAGCTCGTTATTCCCCACGACCCGTCTCAAGAGAATAGCGACGAGCAGGGGCAGCATTTGCCTACTCAAGCCGAACCGCTCCCTCACCTTACTAACTAGTTGTCAGTCACCTCTACGTACTCTCCGCTATGCACCTCCACCCCTGTCATATTCTCGTACGGTAATGCCACGGTAGTGATCTGATTTTCGCCTCATATAAGTGTGTACGGTAGTGCACGATCCTGCGGTAACGTATTCGCACGCGCGCGAACTATCGCAAGTTCGTCAACACATGACGCGTACTCGTCTACTGGGAAGACGGACCCCCTGTACGATCTGCGTACGCATTGCCGCAGCTCTCACAAACTGTGCACGCGTGAATAGTACTCGGTTCATTCACCGGCCACGACCGCGTGGACGCAACTGTCTAAAGTAACACGTACGTTGCTTGGCAGGCGTCGTTGACTGTGTGTATACCTTCGAATACACCTTAGCCGCGCGTTCAGCAGCTGTATGAAACGAGGCTCTTATAAGAAGACACAGGAGCCATGGGCGCAGTCCGTAACCCTCTCCAAACTCTTCCGAATCGTACACGCCAGCAAGATGCTCCGAGATCAGACATTGTGAATCATATACCCCGTCGACACAGCGTTGCATCAAACGATACATCCAAATATTGCAATCCTCTAGTACACCATCACCTCGCATCCGTCAGCATTCGCGTTCTCGCCCGTCCCCGCACTGGTCACAGACCGTAAGCGTCCCCGACATACAAGCATCGCGTTGCAGCCATGACTCCTTCGGAGAGCAGCTTGATGTCCGCCATGATTTCGAATGTCTCCTTGTCGCCAGGAATCCATTCGATGAATGTGAGCTGAATGGCAATGCGTTTCTGAAGAGCAAGCTATCGTAAGCGTACATGTGTGAACGAATGACAGCCGCTTACCTCCAAATTGAGACCACGTATCTTGCGCACAACCACATACACAGGCGCATACATGATGTTGCTGGGCACGTAGATGGATGCGTCGCTCGTCGTCGAGAGATGGCGTGTACCTCCAACTCGCGGGAAAGGAGGGTTGACCTCATCGCACGTCGCGGTTGCTTGGACGAACTTGCCGTCCGTTGACATCAACAGCACCACTTCCACCAGCATGTTGACTTGTGGCGAGCCATCCCTAGCGAACTCTAAGTAGATGGGCGTACGCAACACCTCCTCCGTCATATCCGTGACCACCGGAGTGGACGGCGGCGTGGACGGCATAGCGGCTACCGACCGCTCTACGTGACCTTCGTTCGGTGTACCGCTGTCGAGGCCGGTCACGGTATTGGAAATCGACATCCTGCGACAGATGAGCTCAGCTCCACGAATCGTATGATAGCCACTTACGAGTTTGTAGGCATACATACACTTGCTGAAGTGCGGCAAATAGGTCTCCCGACCGCTTTATATATGTTCTCATGCGCGCGTCCGGCCATATGAGGGTGACCGCAACGGCGGCGTCTTGTAACGGCGCTCTGCTGTTGAGCTGCTTCCTTTCGAGACTGCGCACTCGGAATCAAATCGTCTGTAAACAGTTAAACCCGTATCGTACCGTGACACATTCCTCTCACGCACCCGCCCTTTTTCTTCTTCGACGATCGCTATGTTTCGTAGATCTCTCGGAAGTGCGGCCACTTTACCCAATGAAGATGACACACAGTGGTCTGAAAGAGTAGTGGCGGGCACCGGATGTCAGTGGACCTACTCCGATAATGCGATAGTGCTCTGGTGCTTCGCGATATCAGCAGATACAAATCATGCCTTGGATCTCGATGGTATCAACGTACCTCCTAGATCGACCGCGCAGCTCTTGCAAGTCGCGACGGTTCCCGATAGCATCGGCATTCGCGCGCCACAGTACGGCAGCGCCATCCAGACGAGCGACGAAAGTCGACCGGATTATGAGGTCCCAGTGCAACAGGAATGGCGTCTTCCCCGTTTGGAGTGGCATACCTAGAGCAGAGCTATAAAATACGGGAACATTGAGCGGTTCGTCACCCATCACCTGCTTCACATTGTGCACTACATAACGTACGTCAATGTCACCACTGTCGACTCGTACACGCCACTCACCTCAACGACTCAGAACGCAACCTAGACGATGTCGGACCGCTCCGATTCGCCGCCACCCTTAGAACCCGCTGGAACGTACGAACCTGATCAGTTCGGCGATATCCTCACGTACCGCGACAGACCTGTACGCCTATGTGAACCGTGCGTGCTGCTTACTGCTAACAACTCACCTTCAGCTTTCTATCACTATATGCATCGCTGTCGGCGAGCAGCCGCTCCCCCTCGTCTCGGTCCGAGTCTTCCACGACAGAGAGTACCTCGACAGCGAGCGCGCCCTCCACGCTTCTTGGATGGCATACACTAGGGAACTGGAGGCTCGTTTGGCAGACCGCCTGACTCGCGTTATCCGTGACGTACTGGTTCATAACCTGATGACGGATATGAGTATGCGTGTATGAAGTTCACATACCAGTGTCTTACCTTGTAGCCTGTCTAACGCAATGACGACAGTTCTCCCGCCGCATGCCCGTTTGCGAGTTGATAGATACCCTTGTGACGAGCCATAGACCACACCTCAGCTATTGCAGAGATCTTGAGTTTTGTGCTGACCAGCCGATATGCGTATGTATAGGTATGCTAGAGTCGTCGTGGAGGAGAAGTGATCGCTGGCTCTCGGATTGCCAGCGCGCGTCACATATAACGCCCACGCGATGTTTGTAGTCACGCCACGCCACGCGTACAGTCACAATCACGCGCGTCATCGTACTTGCGCGACATCCTGTCTTTCTGCTCGAGCTTCTGCCTTCCGCGCGACCATGTCTACGAATCATATGAATGAGATACCGCTACTCAGGTATGCAGCTGTATCCTGCTGCTACATCGCGAACGTGAGCCCGGTACCTTTTCTTCGTAGTCTCGAGACGCTACCGCTCACGCCTCATGGGCTAATGCTCACTTACTCTTGCTACACAGCAAGGACGCGCGCTGCCAATCTCGAGTGCCTGTACCTCAACCGACGGACGCCTGGACTTACACGCCACTTACTACGACCAAACTGCCTGTCTGCGACACGCGCGAGGTCTACCCCACCAGAGCAAGACGCTGATGAGCGCAACCTGTGACCGATCGCTGAAGGTCTCTCGCTTTCGTTCGTAAGCAAATCACTGCCTGTTCGTGCCAGCTACGCTCCATGCATTGCAAAAATCATCTCCAAACGCGCCCGCTACAAAGCTGCCGTACATAACCCGGTATGTTCCGCTATCCTACGGCAAACGCGCTCGCTCCCACTGACCGAACCTCGCGAAGTGCGCCGCGATATTCGCCACATCCGCCTCCCCCATGTCCTCGTAAGACGTGCATAGGTTGCTGGAAAACTTGAATACTGCGACTGGTCCGCGCCACAGTAAGGTGAGTTCGTAGTTCGTGGCCTCCAGAAGTGACGCAATGGCGAGGTTCCCGCTCCCGTTCAGGATGTACGAGCGTGTGCAGTAGAAAATATGGTAGGGTTTTGTGAGGTATTGGTTTCGCTCGTCGTAGTGGAGAATGTGCGCGCCGCGGCCATATGCAAAGACTCGGCCAAGATGCGGTGCCGTGTAGGAGAGGTGGCCGTCCACCACGGCCGTAGAGCATTCAACGCTCTTGAATACACAGTAACCTAATACTAAAGCGTCAGAATCACTTAGCAGACAGTACGGATGTCGACACTCACGGCGATGCGCTTCCATCACGTACGCCACCACGGAGTGTCGATGCACCTCGACCAACGACGATATGGCAGAGAACGACTGAATCACTTGAGGTACGTCCTCCCTAACGTAGTGACCATTTGTCGTTTCCTCGCACTCTCCTCGGTGAATGGGCCAATACTAAGCATAAATAAAGTACGATCTTCGAATCACCCTTTGCGAGAAGCACAACGACGCTGGCACATACCTCCCGGAAGTGAGCAACAGAACAAAACGCTGGTCCGTCCACGCAAAACGCACATCGTAACATGCAAGAAGCGCCGCACACTACGCAGGATGGGAGACGTCGAGCCATGGTGCGACGGAGCGGTATGAAGTGTACGTCGTGATGGACCGCATATCGTGCTGCGTTGGCGCCTTTTATATGTACTAATAAGCGCTTACGGGTCGGGATTGTACTCTAGAATTATGATAAAAGTTGCGGTGGCGAACCAATTCACCGAGATCGCTGGAATACTCATCGAGATCTTGAACCCCAGATATTGAAGCTAGTACGGTCCCCGGCTGCATCCAATATCTGCCTCTGGCGACTCGCACTAGTACATACATATACTGGTACGTGTTCGTAATCTGCCGCTTCGACCTTTGTTGCAATGAAATTCCGCGCTGCAGGCAATGGTGTATACGTCATATCAGTCTGATACGTGAGCAACAATGTACACGCTGTGAGGTGCGTTCACTGATGCATAACTGCATGTGCAACCGGAGCGACCTAATGTTGTACTGCGCTGCTTTGTACCCCCATCTCCTTTCAGCCCACCAATATCTTCCTGTGTCAAACCAGATATAAGGCATAACACCTATAACAACATATCGTCAGTTCATACCCGATGACGGTCTGCATGACACTAACGGAAGCTTCAGCTCTCCTCCATGTACCGTCCCATCGGCTCTCTGCTCACTTCCATCTTGTACCAACCGTGCGAATAGCTGACCCTGTCTACTATCAGAATATACAGCAGCGTATCGCCTCGCCTAGCTCAACTCACCTCGATAGTCTCGGTTGATACCACAGTACCGGTACGCATTCTAGCTCCTTCGAGGAAAAAAACACGGTCCCCTGACTATTGATCTCCTGTTAATGATAGCCATGAATGTAATAAGAAAACAAGCAGCACCTGAAACGTTCGGGCAACTTGAGGCATCTGTAGCGCTAACTTCTTGATACTCCAGTAAGTGAGAATGTGCTCGGAGGTCGCTGCTTATAGGTTTATATAAAAATTGAGTCAATTCATTTTCTCACGTGTTCGCCCTTCATTTACGTATTCCCTGTTCCCTACGCCTGTCCAATCTCCGCTACCCGCATTATCTATGGAACCTTCGGCTGAACTGTACACTACAGCCTTGCTGTTATCGCTGCCACACCTGTACCCCAAAACCCACCGATAAGTGTCGGCAGCAACACGTAAGCAAACTTGGCACTCAAACCTGCGCCTTTGTCATCTGCTTCACAACGTATGATACCAAAACGAAGATCAGATCTAGCAAATTACGACATGCCGCGTAATGTGTGCACCCACCCAATACAAAAGTCGATGATCGCATGATACAAAAGTCGATGATCGCAGCACACGCCTGGCCCTACCCATGCCAGATAATACCGTAAGCACAACAGCACACCTGATAGAATGAATTGTTTCCTGCATACCCAGTAGACCGTGTGGCTCATTTGAATCTGTTGCAGGGGTGTGCAGGTACAAGACATCGGGTGAGTTGGCAAGACAAGATAGCGTTCACTTGCATCACAACGTGGCAGCTATATGTATGGCTCCATGAATTAGGCACCTGCATATCGTAGCCCGAATGGGATCCAGACGGAATGCATGTTGCCCGTTCTGTATAGTTTATAATCCTGACTACGTCACCACCTCGCCTTCTATTACACTTCATCAATACCCCGAAAGAGTGGTGCGCACATTGGCATCGCTACTACGAAATCCAGGTACAGGGAATCTATAAACACGACCTCGCATTCTATACTATTACGGCCGTAACTGTCTCACGATGCGCCACCGGCGTGTGGACATCTACGTCGGATCCGTAAACTTATTTGCTATTACTTACTTGCATTCGTAAGTTCTCACAGTCTGCTTGCCTGCTTCAATATGAGTGTCGTATGCAACCTGCCATAACGCTGCATACTCTACATATTGTGTGTTTAAAGCAGAAATACCTTGGACATTTTGGACATTCCCTACCACCCCGATACTCTGTGTCCGTACAGATTCCTAAAATGGATAATATAGCACAGCCACTGCGTGTGATATGCACTCGGCTCGCGCTCACCATCCCCGTGAATTTCGCATTGAACACCATCATCTATCTGCGGAAACGACTCTCGCAATGCCTTCCTTTCCACCCGGAGGTTCAGTACTTGTCGGCTGCAATACATTACCTTTCATAATCCACATCGCCGCTGGCAGCAGCTTCAAGTTCCCTCGCCAGTATACAGCACGCCCCGGCATGCAATTACCCTTCTATAAATCAAATTTTTACCTTTATTGGGTAGCCCGCGAATCGGACATCTGCATCTTCTTACGCTAATGCAGCCTGTTCCCAGGAGTTACTGCGGTTCATCATTGTTTACCCCTACCGCTTGTTCCCTGGTAGTACGCCACCTAGGCTGCCTTTATGCCGTTCCCCACCCCACCCCGTTGACCGTTAAAGCGAGCTGCTCGGCTTCTGTTCCCATCCCCATTTTTGTTCACCTTCCTTCCTCTCTCATCGACAACCGTCTCTGTCTTCCAACATGTCCACATCCACATCCTCCTCTGATCTCTGCGACATCCTCCGCGTTGCATACGCCTCGAGCTCCATGCGCAAAAGCGCCGCCGATACCTTCATCATCTGCGACCAGCCACGTTCCCCCATCAGTGTCGGCGACATCATCGACATCGACATCATCGACGGCTACCGCTACCGCACCTGGGCCGTTCGCATCATATGCGTACGCGTCCTAGAACAGGAGATGGTTGAGATCGCAGGTCACCTTCACGGCCCACAAGACGGTGCGCTGCCGACGTACATGCTTTTCCAATGCCCACGTAGCTGGATCCGCGTCAGCTGGCTCACCGCCCTCATCTTTCGCCTCTGTCGCCTCCCTACCATGAACACCATCCCTCCCAGTCACCCTCTCCCTGAGTCTCTGTGCAGCATCAAGGAGTTTCGCCACCGATACCGCGGCAGCGTCGACCCCACGAACCCCGAGCAAACCGAGCTCATCGGCGGTGTCTCCTTCACCATCACTTCGCTTTCCATTCCCTCTGCGACTCGCTCCGGTAGCGCCAGCTCCGTCTCCAACTAACGGCAACCCCGCGAATGAGTCTGATTTGTCATGTTTTAGGAAGCAGGTCATGGAGTTCAAGTAAGGTGGGGGGAATGCGATGGGATAGGTGCAGGAGCAGAAGGTCGGACAACGTATGCAGCATCTCCGCCCGTGTTTAGTCATGCGCTCTTTGTACCCGTCTCTCATCGCCATACATTTGTTTTTCTCGCCACTCAGACAAGATAAGATTCCCTGACTCACGACTGCATGGCACCCGATTGCTATACACAGTCTCTCCTTCTCATGACACATTGAACTTCCATACAACGAGCAACTACATAACTCTCACACCACTATACAATACCCTCAGACTCCGTCAGCGTCACTGCATGAGCTTCCCACAACTCGACTCCACAATCATCGACTTACAAATCATTATGCACATTTGTTTATTTATATACATCTTCGTGCGCCACTCTACGGGTGCACAGCTCCGACTGGCCATCAGCTACTTGCATTTGATCACAGGACGTGCTCGGAACGCCCTATTCGCGCATTGTCCACTCTGAGATGAACCTGACATTGGCTCCGTGCACATCTGTACCGCACATTCTTTCACTCATAACACACCCTGCCAACACCTGAGCGATACAAGCAAAACAATAACATTAAGTGGAATCGGCGTTGCGGGCTTACGCCCGCGACTGTTCCCAAGT
>MNAD01000345.1:0-66363 GCA_001895945.1 Trametes pubescens | reverse complement strand
AATTCCCTAAAGAGGAGATCAGGCGCCGAGATCCAAAGTTTACATCTTCCGGTGGCCTATTAGCTCCTATTAGGCCAGGAGTTTGTAAACGCTAGTGTATACGGCTCACCGAGACCGCTTTGGGTCTTTGCCTGTCGCACTCAGCCTCGCATTTCTGCACGCCGTAGGACTTGCTCTGGCGCGGCTCAATCAGAGGCCGCTCGGCGCAAATCATGGCTGCCCGGCGATGACATTCTGTACGAGGTCTTCTCTTCAAACCTCGGAGGTCTCCCTCCACGCATCCTCACCCTTCTCACGCTCGCGTGCCCGGCGTACCCTTCTGAATAACCCACACCTCCGCCGGCACATGTTCTATCTAACCGTCGCACCATACTCCCAGGAGCACCTGTGTCGTGGTAGGCACGACGCCTAGCACGGAGTTCGCATTGTTCGGGTATCAATACTCCAAAGAGGTCCTGCTCAACAGCCTCTCATTGGCAGACGATCCCACACGGAGGAATTCGCCCAGGGTCGGCAAATAGCTGAAGCGGTACCGGGCCCACATCGAAGCCGTCTCTGCATAGCTCGCGTTCCCAACTGCGATACAAAACTTCTCCGAGGGTATACGGCTCATCATGGAGAGCCCCGCGACATTCCAGACAGACCTCTCGGTGATGGACGCTCAGGGAGTCGCGCGAATGTGTGGACGCGCTCATAGAGGCGGCCGGAAAGTACATCGTCGCGACATCATGCATCTCAGTGTCTCTCATCTATCAAGTTCCTCGCGTCGGCGAGGCCAAGAGGGACATGTCTTCTGGTCCGGGCGAGACGACCTGCATAGCCCACAATGATCAAATCCCTGAAAACATACAACTGCTCGAACCCACAGGGTATCTGTGCACCTCTCCCCCAACCGGCTCGGCACTGCCGTTATCCGCCGTCATCAGAGGAGGTGTGGGCTGTACCAGCGAACGCCTCACGGGCGAGGTCGCAAAGCGGGTCGTGGACTGGGTGTGGCGGGACGCGATGCCTCACGGACGACCGCTGCATCTCGTTAACCTCCACATAGCGCATTATGGCGAACGATCGTTACCAGAGCGGTGCTCTGTCTGTAGACTGTCCATGACAGTGCGGTTGTATTATTTACCTCGCGATGCACCTTCCCTTAGTGCTTAGTATGTCATGTACAATAGTAGGTAAAGACTAGTAGCACATGGTATGTTTTCTGCTCGTGTTGTATGATTTGTTGTCAAAGACAACCAGATCTGCTCATTTGGCTCTCAGAACTCGTGATTCGAGACTCTCATGCTGTCCCCGAGGGCATACACTACTATTTTCGCGACGCTCGCATATGTACTCCCAATCGGCAACCAGCCCTCTCCTCAAGTCATTGGACCATGAAGAACGCAAACTCTCATCTCTCTGGCTTCTACCGGTAGCCAAACCACCGTACCATTAGCCCGTAGCCTGCATAACGCCTCACACCGTTGATGTACTGCCTATCGACCCCTTATCGGCGTCGTCGCAAAATCATCCAGTGAAAGCAACAAGTGAGAGATGGTATAAGTTACACCTATCGTACAACAGTCGGAATCCATGAACCAGCACCCTCCCGCCCACAGCAGTCTCAGAACATACCCTGCCGCCTTGGCAGCTCGACCGGCGGCGGACGCCCTGTCGCGCTCCCCGGGCGGTCCCTCGACCGTGGCGGTGGCGCCGGGCTCCCACGGGGCGGGCGCTGGAGCGGGTTGCCCTCGCCTGTGGGCGTCTGGCTCCGGAACGACGCGGCGCTCGCCGTGCGCGGCGGTGGCACGGGCGAGCGCATGCGCGACGGCGACCGGCTTGGCGACGCGGACACCGGCGTCGGGATCGCGAGCGTGGGCATCGACGAGGGGGGCGGGAGTGGGGGCATCGCTGGGGCTGGGGTGCGGGTGCGGGAGGGCGTGGAGGTGGCCTGAGCCTGGGCGGCGGGGGAGCGCGAGCGCACGGGTGTGGAGGCGGGCGTGTGGATTGGGGTCTGGGTCTTCTCGGGGTGTGAGCGGAAGGGCGGGGGTCGGGAGAGGTCCTTAGGCTTCTCCACGAGTAGGTTGTCGAGCAGGAAACGGAAGTCGATGCCGTATTCTTCGAGGAGCTGTGTGAAATGTTGGCTCGGGTGCCAGGGAGATGAGTGGGGCCTTTCAAAGGCGTACCTTCTTGCTCTGAAGGTGCGTGATCTGAATAGCTTCGTCGATCGTTTGCGCGTCGACATCCGAACTGAACACCTGTTTGCGGAACATTTCTGCGTAGAGCTCAATCTGCTGCTTCGCCCATTCGACGAAGCCTATCGATCATCAGTACTCAACCATCTACACTCAGACCCAGAAGCACTTACTGCTAGCCATCTCGTTCCGGTTGAAGCTCGCGAGGAACCAGTCCGCCGTGTGCTTGATCCCCGTAAACACGACCGTCGCTAGATCGGCAATGTACGCGCCAATATGCCCCTCAAACGTGATCTTCCGCACACACTTTTTGATCACATCCGCGCGCGCCGCGAGGAATGTGCTCCTTGCCGCCGCGCCCGCCTTCAGGCGTACCAACAGCCCGATCACACTCACCACCGTCGACTTCCTGTTCGACGGCGCGGCGAGGCTCTGCAAGAGCGCGGCGGAGAGCGACGCCTTCAGCGGCGTGAGCTTCGCCGCGAGCGCGGGCATGATTGCAAGCTTGCTCTCGCCCTCCTCGATGAGCACAACCGCGCGGTCCCACTCGCGCAACGCGATCGCGACGGTGAGCTCGTCGGACCAGTCGCCTGTCCAGCGCGCGTCGCGCTCCGCCTTCTCTTTGCCGCTCGCGCCCAGCTCGCCGGATCTGGTCGCGAGGTCGGCCATCCACTCCGGGAGGGGCGGGACGCCCTCGCCGCCCGTGTACGCCACGGAGGCCCGCTGCAAGAAGGCATGAGCAGTGCGACGTTAGCATGGTGCGACGGGGTACTCACGTCGCCGCCCATGAACATGCTCTTGCGACGCTGGTGCTCGCCCTCGCGCTCTTTGCGCTTCTTCGCCGCTGCCTCGTCCGCGACATGCCGAAATTGCAAGAGCAGATTCTTCTTGTCTACGGAGATTTCAGTCCGATATACGTGCGTCTCCTTCCCGTGCCGAATCTTGAACACGTTGTTCATATCTGGAGAAGTCGCATCAGCGCACCGCGCGAGGCATTCGATCAAGAGTGTGATGCAGACTGGCAGAATCTTTGGTGTCGAGCACCATCATGTCGTTGAGCTGCCAGCAGCGCTCCGCCACGAGCTTGTCATTCTCGCCATTGTTCCGCCGCTTGCGCTTGCGCGCGACGAGGACCGCGTCGTCGAGCAGCACGAAGCGCACGGGGTGGTCCACCTTGTATGTGGCGGGGTTCAGAGCAACGACATTGTCGATCTCCGTGATGACGTGCCGGCCGGGCGTGGTGGGCACGAACTTAGACGAGCCCTCGATCTGCATGTGCAGGGTCTGCATCTGATTCGCGTAGAGAATGCGCAGGTCGGCGATAGACGAGCGGACGTTGCGTCTTCGCTCTATGTGCAGCGTCAGTTTTGTTTGCGACCATAGATGAGCTGCGGTCTGTACCTGCTACGGACGCGGAGTCGTCGATATGCAAGAGGGAAGGCATGCCCTTCCATTCCGCGAGTGCCTCCTTGAACTCGAGCATCTCGTTCTCAAGAGTACTGACCTCCTTCGACACGAGCATGAACTCGGCATAGCTACATCACATAAGCCAACTGGAAGCAGAGAAAGCGAGACGTGCGCGCACTTCTTAAAGACGTTCTTTTGCAGATCTACCGCAACGTTGTCCTTCTGGCCTTGCAATGAGGACTGCAGTGATCTCAGCTCAGCCTCGGTAGAGTTCGCCAACTTCGACTTCAGGTCTGAGTCCAGTCATGAGGCTCAGCAGCTCGGAGGGTCCGAAACACACGTACAAGCATCAGGGTCAAAGTCATCCTTGTCTAGTAGCCTGAGCTCCGACACCATAGGGTCCTCCTTCGGCTCCTCCGTGAACCGCTGCTCATCCTGCGTATACGCTGCCGCGCGCATGCCGATAGGAAGGGCCGGCATATCGGGGACAGACGCATCCGTCGGGGCAGAGATGTCCGCATAACGCATTGACATCCGTTTCTTCATCTTCTCCCCAACACGGGTCGCGCGACGCTCTGCATTGCGCGGTGCGGGTTTGGGTGCACGCACAGTGCCCTGCCGTTGTGCACCCTTAGGGCGCGACTCGGAGGGCTTCCGTGACCTCAGCGACTGCATGGTTGCCGGCTGTGTAAGCTAGCAAGTATTGATGCTGTTCAGAGACAAGCCGTTCGAGGGAAGCCACGGATGTGCAGATTTGATGTCTCGATATGTAAGAAGCAAGGAAGAACCAGTTTGGAGGCCAGAGGTGGAGAACGAGAAAGCGTTCAGCAGTCGAAGATGGCTGAGGGTGGGTCGTAACTGCCGGTGGGGAGCCGCTGCGTTGCGCTCGGCGCTCATACAGCACTGATATGTGTTCCTATTAAGGCAGGTCCCGTATTCCAGATCGGCGGTCCACTCAAACTACCAGATGTCAATCGCACGGTTAGTATTCACTGAGCAGCTCCTAAAAACTTAGACAGGATGCATGGGCACATTAGAGGTTGAGTCAGTAAGTTGAGAATGGCAGCAATCCAACCAAGAAGTACCTGAAACCCTAACCCTGAAGGCGGTACTTGGAGATTACGAGGACGAGCGCCTGTCAAAGACATCTTGCTCCGGATCGTCATCTACCAACCTCTCGTGCTACCACCATGCCGGAAGCTCTCCCAAATGGAACTGGGAGCAAACTAGAAACTACATCTAGCTCACTGGAGGCAGACATAGCCTTGCTGTCCAAACTTCTCTCTCAAAACGCTGATGAATCCGACCCGGACGTCGTAGAACTCCTTCGCCGACTGGAGGCCGCGGAAGGGATCGCGGATGGGGTGGAGAGCCGCCTCGATGGCATTATCGACCATCTTGACGATCTACTCAGCGACTTGGAAACACAGACTGCTCCGAAGCAGGAGGAGAGCGGCGACACCGCAGTTGCTCAGGTCAAGGAAGAGGTTATAATCGCCACAAGCACGCAGGAGGGAACGAATTGACCGCGGAGGGGTGGGATGACTGAATCCTGCCGTAACCCAGTGAGAATGCACCACGCACTCCGAGTTGTTTCTGCTAATCATTGTTCAGCGATGCCCGCTGTCCGGGGCTGTATCGCAGCTGTGCCCCCAGTCTCGAAGCACGTCGTTCAGTGGATGCTATGATTGCCGCAGGCACCGAGAGATCCGGCGATCCCGACAGGGAAGAATTAGGACAAGAACCCAGTGAACGTACTTCGAGGATGTAAGCCATCTTCATACACCCTGATACCCAACCCCCTCGATTCAATCCGTGAACCAGGATGCCTGGTCTTCTTGATATCATCATCCAGAGCCCTCACTGTCCACCGCATGCAATACTGCGCGGGAATCCCTTTGAGCTGTGTTCGAAACCAATCAAATTCATTATGGGGTAGGAGCCTCCCATCTGCTTCGTCTCGGCAGACCGGAGTCAAATGCACACGCTCACGTTCGTGATTCCCATTGAGCCAACGTAAGATGGTAACTCCTTGATGGTGGCACCGACAAAGTCGTACAGTGCGGCGTACAGTGTAGCAGTTGTGCGTCTGTCACCACCGCTTATTTTGATGGCGTGTCAAAATCGCGTGCGCTGAACTGTCGAAAGGCAGCCATAGCCCCACCCAACAGCTGCGGTATTGGCGACTACACGAGCAACATGTATCGCCCGTGAGATGCGCGAAGCTGAAGGCCAGTGCATCGTGATTTCTTCAATCAGGGAAGTTCCTAGGAAGCTCCGCACGCATCGGTAAAAGCTTTCTATAGACCCGTTCTCGTGAGACATTGACCGTGGCCTCTCTTCTCCTTGTTGCAGGTTGACTTGGCGCCCCTGCCATTGCATCCGCAGCGTCAGCTCTGGTCATGCCGCAACGCTGCGCGGAATCCCGTAAGGGCGATGGGGGATCCTTCATGCGGTCGTTACTCAGCCGCATTCGTGCCAGGGTGCAGAACTCTGTTCTCACTGGGGATCTTGACGCGGATTGGCTCCCTGGAGCAGTCGTATATAACTTGGGGACCACGACAGCGTTGGTTACGACACACCTGCCAGGCTCCCTCTTCCGCCTCTCCTTCGGTGTCGGGTACCGAGCCTCTTGTACACATCTCTTACTGTGGCCGACGTAGGCTCCTTAGGCCACAGGCCACACCTTCCACTTTGATATCTCCAGTCGCCCACTATGGCCATACTCATCGACACCGCCGAACTGGCCGGCCTCGCTGTGGAAGGCGTGCTCTACGGTATGTCCATCGTCCATCCCATCACGTCACACGCTCACCTACTGTCACCATGTACCAGGCATATTCCTTTGTCTGTTCTGCGTGTGCGGGTACGACCTCGCCAACCGGCGCGGCCAGTTCCGACGCAGACTGAGTTGGCCGATGGCCGCGGCGGGCATACTGCTCATCCTGTTCGCGACTGCGCGCTTCGCCGTCGACTGTGCGAACATCTTCACGGCTTTCATTCGCCACGACCCCCGTACGGCGCGCCTGGGCTACCTCCAGGACGTGAAGGAGCCTCTGTTCACGACGAAGCACTGCCTTTTCATCGCAGACCTGCTCGTGGGCGACTCGTTCGTCGTAAGTCGCGACTGGTCTCGCGAGGCGGTCTCGAATGCTTACTACGGCTCTCTCGCAGAACTATCGCTGCTGGGTCGTCTGGGGGAAGAACTTCTGGGTCATTGTGATACCCGTCACGTTCTCCCTTGTCAGTGCAGGTTGGTCCGATCCGCCGGATTGAGTCCAAAACGTACGCTGACGACGTGCAGTGTCCGGCTCATACACGATGTGGGCGTACACCAATCTCCCCAACGAAGAAATTCACACTGAGGCCACCTGGCTCACGGTCTTCTTCTCCCTCAGTCTCGTAGCCAACGCTATGGCAACATGCACGTCCCTTTCTATCTTTACTCGCGCACGCGCAGCTCAACTTAACTGATGTACCGATTTCTCCCAGCACTACTGGCATATCGCATCTGGTCCATCGACCGCCGGCTAAAGAACGCGCTCGACACGGAGGCGGACCAGTCACGCCTGACCCCAATCGTGCGCATCATCCTCGAGAGCGGGCTTATCAACGCCGCATACCTCTTCGTCATGGTCATGACGCTCGAGTTCGGCTCCGAGATCCTCGAGCTCATGTCCGAGATGGTGCGTTTACGTTCGACCGCCGTGACGAACCATCGTTGATAGTAGTAGCGATCGAACACTAACACTGCGCGTGGGTACAGGCGGTCCCGCTCACGGGTATCATCTTCTCGATCGTCATCCTGCGCGTCGGGCAGCAGCGGCACGACGATAGCTTCTACACGACGCAGCGGCCTACGACGTTCTCCTGGGCGGGCCCTCAGAAGCGTGTGTCCGCGTCAAACCCGACAGCGACGAGCCTCACCGCGGGCGGGTCGCTGGGCATGCCGCTCGAGGTCTATGTGCATGACAGTACTACGAAGACGCGGGACGGGAGTACGGCGCACTCGATAGGGAACTCAGTCGAGGATCTCGATGTGTAATCACTGAGTAGACACCAGCAGCGCGGGGCATGTAAGGATACGAATAGGCTCGATCAATGTATGTGTACTCGATAATCCATTTAAGTGTGCCCGTCAATATTGTCTGCCAAATGTACATAACAGGGCTAGAGACGGTGTACATATGAACCTAATAGCTAGTAGGACTGCTTTCGTAGGCGCCTGTGCTCGCTGAATGAAGCGGCCGCGGCCGCGTTGTGGCGTCGCTCACCTTGTCCTCTCACCACCGCCTGCGCCCATGCCCGGCTTGCTCTGCTTGATCTTCCTCAAGACCTAAATTACTGACGTACATAATCCACGAATACGTGATGCAAGCACTTCAAGACAGCCTAACCTTGCTGCTGGCGTCGCTGCCTCCACGCCCCATAAACAAGGCGCCCCTCGACGCGCTTGTTGCGCAGACATTAGAGGAGTCCAGGTTGAAGACCAGCCCGGAGACGTGGAAAACCAAGTGGGAGTATGTTCTGAGGAAAGAGGTGTACGATTTGGCTGTGAGTGCTCTCTCAGACCATCCCGTGCCGCGTGCTCACCCGCGTGCAGGCCACTGAGGGCAAGGCCCTCAAGCAGCTCGAGACCAAGTACTATGACGAGCTCAGCGACAGACTCGACCTCATCCTAACCTTCACCGAACACGGTCCGTAACACTAACGCTTCGCCTCCCTCCTGCGCTCACCCCGCGCTCGCAGACGCATGCGACCAGATCTTCCCATTCAACACCCTCCAGGACCTCCTCGAAACACAAACGATCGCCTCGTGCTCTCACGTCTTCTCCTGGATTGAGCAGCGCGCGGACCGCCTCACCGCAGGCATGGTCCCGCAGAAGGGCAAGGCGCTCGTGCTCCTCCGCACGCTCAACGACCTCCTCCGCCGCCTCTCGAAGATGGGCGCAACGACGCAGTTCTGCGGGCGCATCCTCACGTTCCTCAGCCGGGTGTTCCCGCTAGGGGAACGCAGTGGCGTGAACCTCCGGGGCGAGTACGGCCCGATGTGGGAGGGCCCGGGCGCGAAAGGGCACGAGCGCAAGGATGAGGAGGCGAACCAGATGGAGGTCGACGAGGCGAAGGAGGAGCAGGCTGCCAAGGACGCCGAGCGGAAGCGGAAGGAGAAGGACGGTATGCATACAAGGCCCGTCTCGTCCGCCTTGAAGCTAAGCTGCCACTCCAGACTTCTTCTACACCTTTTGGTCCCTGCAGCTTCCATTCTCTCGACCCCATCAGTTCTCGGAAACGAGGACATTCTCGGCGTTCAAAACGGCGGTAGATAAGGTACTGCCGGTGATCAAGGAGGCCACTGCGAAAGAGCGCGCTCTTATGGGCAACAAATCATTACACGCGACTGTCGGTGCCTCCAGCCAACTAAAGCGAAAGCGTGCCCCAGCAGCCGCGGCCGAAAGTCCAGCTACCAGCGAGTACTACTTCGCCAAGTACCTGACCAGCCCAGAACTGCTTGACTTGGAGGTGCGTCCCACCTCGAAGGCATCATGAGTCCCTCGCTAACTCCTTCACACAGATTTCAGACACGCATTTCCGGAGGCAACTCCTCTTCCAGCTCCTTATAGTTCTCAATCACCTCCTCAACTTCACCAAAGCTGCTAAGGCGACATGGTACACCCCGCGCAACCGCTCCCTCCAGCTTGACTTCACGCTCGAGCCCACCGACGCCCAATGGGTGCACGACACCATCGCCCGTGCAGTTGAGGAGCTCCGACAAACATCACCTCACGGGCGTGCGTTCGCAGAAGCCGTGCAGGTTATGCTCGAGCGCGAGAAGAACTGGGTACGCTGGAAGAACGAGCTCTGCCCGCCGTTTGACCGCGAAGCGTGGTATGCGGAGGTCGAGATCGACGGAGAGACGAAGCGCGTTGGTTTGGAAGAGGCCACGGAGGGCGTGCGCAAGAAGATGCGCATGGATCCAGAGGAGTGGCCGTACCGCTACGGGAGCGCGCCGCTGACTGAGATCTGGGAGATGGGCTACCGGGATTTGCGCGACTTGGAACATCCTTTCCAGTTCAGTGCTCGTACATTTATCTCAGGGGCGTTACGTGCTGACATCATTTTTTAGGGCTGGTGACGTCAAAGACTTCGTCAAGAAGGTCAAGCAAGAGGATGCGCGCATCGACATGCGCAGGAAGCAGCTCACGCAGAAGGCAGAGCGGATAGCCCAGGCGCGAGCAAAGGCAGCTACGCCCCAAGACGGTGCGCCCGCACCTGGGCCCCCAGCCGCGGCGAGCACCGTCCCGTCTGCTCCCGCGGCGCAGCCGGCACCTACAGCTGCTCCATCCGTCTCGTCTCCAGACCCAGCGGCCACTCATGCACGGAATACACTAAGCGCCCCGGCACCGCTCCACCCATCCCTTCCTGCGAAGCCTGGAACGACACCGGCCTCAGGCGAGAGCGCGGCACCGTCTCCTGCCCGGGTGGCTACGCCTAATCCGCCTCCAGCGGCTACTGCCGTGCCTACACCAGCACCTATAGTCGCACTCGCACCCGCACCCACGCCTGCGCCCGCACCCATCCTAGAACCTGCCGCGATTGTACTACCACCAGATGACCTGATTCGCAAGTACGAAGAGGTACGTCCCTGTCATCGTTCATCACAAATTCGGGTTACTGATCGGTTGTGTGAACACAGAACAAGCAGCGCTGGGCATGGCTCGCACTCCGGACCGCGCGTGACCAGTACCTGCAGTACTTCGGGCGGATCGGCGCGGGCGACGTGGTGCTCCTTGCGCAGGAGATTGAGAAGGGCCGAGCGGAGCGCGAGAAGGCCGTCGCCGAGAAGGAGGCGGCTGCTGCGCAGGCGTCAGCGAGCCCTGCACCGCCCGTGGGCATGGACGAGGGCGCGGCGAAGGAGGGTACGAAGGAGGTTGCTTCCGCTCCTGCTCCTGACCTGGAGAAAGGCGCGGGGATGACTGAGAGCCCTGAGAAGGACACCGAAGGGGATGTGAAGATGGAGGACCGATAGGGCTGCGGTGCACATGTATGTTTTCCCCTTGTGGGGTTGTAACGGCACAGCAGATGTTTGGATCCACGCGCACATTGACAGCCGTTGGAGGGTCGGAATGCCTTTGCTCCCATTTGTGTGCGGCGAGAGTCGGCACCGACATGACGACATGTAGAACGGGCGGTGCGGAGGCGAGTCGGGCCTCGTTGGCCTTTGGGCCCGTGTTATGATTGGACGAGAGGTACGAACGGGAATTCAAGTTTGATCTAGAGGGGCGAACGGGAATTCAGGATGATCTGGAGGCGTATGAACGGGAATTCGGGTGCAGTCCAGAGGCACGAACGGGAATTCAAGGTGATCTAGAGGCGTTGGATGTTTTTCGGATCTATGGAACCTCTCCACAGAGAGACTAGAGTGGGAGCGCAGGCGTGTGGGCTCCGTCTGTGTATGAATCATCGAGGGCGGGTCGGGGACGCCGCCAGGCGGGCCGCGGGTCCGTGCAGAAAGGGAAACGATCGAGTGAGGATGGAAGGAGATGGCTGAATCGATAAATACGAACTGGCCTCCTCCCTTCCGCCCAGTCCTCTTTCCCCACCGCTTCGCCAAACCCCACACTACCCCTGCGACCATCGCAACCATGTCTGCACAAGACGAACAGCCCCTCAAGGTGTGTGCCCGCACCGATAGGTAGGTACGCGCGCGGTGCTGACGGTAAACGGACAGCGAGTACTAGTCACCGGCGGCGCGGGATACATCGGTACGCACGCGCTTTCGTACAGGCACGCCCAGATGCTCATCAGACACATGTTCTTGCCTCGCGCGCCGGAATTTGAACGCTAGGTTCCCATGTCATCTTCGCCCTGCAAGAGACGCGCAGGTACAAGGTGATCTCTGTCGACAACCACCACAACTCCTCCCCGAAGGCCCTCGAGCGTGTCGCCCAGATCGCGCGCGACAACCTCCCCGCGAATGCATCTGAGAAGGACAAGGACAGCGCGGAGATCGACGCGCAAACCGCTGACCTGACGAAGCGCGACGAGATCAAGAAAGTGTTTGAGAAGTATGGCAAGGGCGGCATCTGGGGCGTTATCCACATCGCGGTACGTCTCTCTCCTCCCGCGCGGGCAACGTCATATGGTAGGCATGGCACGACCGCTCACATACGTGCACACAGGCATACAAGGCCGTCGGCGAGTCCACCGAGATACCCCTGACGTACTATGAGAACAACGTCTCCGCGACTGTATACCTCCTCCAAACCGCGTCCGAGTTCGACTGCACGCGCATCGTGTACTCATCCAGCGCGACCGTCTACGGCACGCCCCCGACCATCCCCATTCCCGAGACGACCCGCCTGGAGGCGCACAGTCCGTACGGCAAGACGAAGATCATGTGCGAGACGATCATCTCAGATCTCTGCAGTGGTACGTCCCCTGAGCTGCAACTTTCCGAACATGCACCGACGGCCTTGTAGCTGAGCCCAAGCGGTGGCGCGGCCTCTCGCTACGCTACTTTAAGTGAGTCCCCCGCCCTCGAAGAAAGTGGTCTGCGCTAACCATGCTTGCAGCCCTGGCGGTGCGCACCCCTCAGGTCTCATCGGTGAGGCCCCTATCGGCCGCCCCGGAAACCTCTTCCCCCTCCTCGGCGCCATCGCCGTCGGCGCCCAACCCAACACCCTCAAAGTATTCGGCAACGACTACCCCACTCCGTACGCGCTCCCTCGTTCTCGCACTTAACTCCCAGCTGATCGTTTTCGTAGGGACGGCACGTGCGTACGCGACTACCTGCACGTCCTCGACCTCGCGCGCGGCCACTTGCTCGCGCTCGATGCGCTCGCGCCCGAGTCGAAGGTGTTCGACAACGCGACGAGCGACGCGCGCTACAAGGCGTACAATCTCGGCAAGGGCAAGGGCCTGAGCGTGCTTCAGATCATCGAGGCGATGCGCAAGGCGACCGGCTTCGAGTTCAAGTACGAGATCGTCGGACGCAGGTGCGCATGCTCTATTTTGCGGCCCCGAAGTTGTTCACCAATAGCTGTTGGATGTAGACGCGGAGATGTGCCTGACCTCACCGCCGACCCGACGCTCGCGGAGAAGGAGCTCGGGTTCAAGGCGAAGGAGGATCTTGACACGATGTGCCGCGACCTCTGGAACTGGCAGACGAAGAACCCGAAGGGCTACGACGCGTGATGCACATGCCCCGCTAGGAGCATAGAGAAAGATGAAGACGAAGAAGTGCTGGCCCGACTCCTATTCTAATCGCTCGCGACGGCCCGCCGTCGCTGTCGGACATGGTATGTAGGCTCGAGTAGAAGTCGGCGTGCTGAATGTACAGTATACTGCTGCGTGTCAGCCCCTATTGCTGCAGATTAATTCACTAGCTGGATCGCCGAGAATTGGACTGATGACTGAGGGACATCCGCTGCTTCGGAGCCATCGAAGTGTGAATTTGACATTGGCGCTCATCTCTGTCCGAGTCTTTTCCCCCACGATGTCGCAATGTATGTCCGCCCACCCCCCATAACCTTTTATGCCTAAACACGACGCTGACTACCATCCGCTTTCCACAGTCTCTACACGACAATACATGTCTATCTTGCAAGCGCTATGTCGAAACCGGAATTCAGCTTGGCTTCATGTCGACATGCAATTGCTCCCAACACTTACAGCAGCTGAGAGCCAGGGTCCTATTCATACCTCCACGGCCCCCCATTCCCCCTTCGCGCTCCTGATACGTACGCTGTCCTTCTCATGATCCCGCATCATGAGAGAATCCTTCTCTAACGTACATCCCGGGACAGGACGTTGGGGTCATTTGACGGCCTTACTGTCCTTCTGTGGCTCTCCGCGGTCCCATGGTGCCACGGCGCTCGCTGCAGGTGGCGGGCGTACCGTAAAGCTGGCTACGCACGGAAACACGCTCCCGTCAGAGTGTATATAGGGCCGCCGTCGCCCAGTAGCCCGCGCTCGAAGTCGACGCTCTCCTTGTTTGTACGCTATGGTGTTCGGAATACTCGGTGAGTGACTTCTAGCCCTTATGACGCAATCCCTTCGCTCACTAAATACACGCATCGTTCCAGAGGATAGGCACCTGGATCGCGTTCCTGGCACCGGACTGCTATCGGACCAGAGGATTGTCGACGGGCACTCGGTCACTATCGACGAAGCGAAGCACCTCAAGCGCGGAACGGGCAAGTATGCACACGTCGTGCTCATTCCTCAGCCGTCGGACGACCCTCGCGATCCGTACGCATCCATTGCTGCCAGTCCGGACAGGTGCAAGTTCTGATGAGTCTGCACAGCTTGAATTGGCCGCGATGGAAGAAGGAAGCGTGCTTCTGGACGCTGTGAGTCTAGTCAGTCCGTATAGCTCTTTCCAGCTCCTAAAGCCAGAATATGACAGTGCCTTCGCGGCGAGTCTTGACGGCGCACTGTCTCCTATGGTTGGCCCAGGATACGTCTTACTGGCAAAGCAATTTAATGTGTCGGTGGACAACATCACGTCTTCCTTCGGATTCATCTTGCTCGGTCTCGGCATCTTCATGTACGTCGGCGACCAGCTCCTCCAAAGACCAACCATTCTATGCTTAGCTCTCTACTAGGCTCGCGCAGAACGCACTTGCGGTGAAGTTCGGCCACCGGATCGTCTATCTGGCTTCTGTATCCCTGGTAAGTTTGCGGATCTCGTGGGTACAGAGTATGGGTTGGCTCACCGGCGGCAGATGTTTATCTCGTGCATATGGTGTGCTCTGAGTCCGAACCTGCCATCCATCCGGGCTGCGCGTCTCTTCCAAGGGTTTGGCATGTCAGCCCTCCAAAGGTATATCCCATTTCTCCTTTCTTCGACGTTGGTGTCGTGATGTTCTCATCACACGCTCGTTTTTAGTCTAGTCGCATCCACACTGGAACAGATATACTGGTAGGTGCACCGCGACGATGAGATGTCGATCCTGATGAGTATTCCTTGCCCCCAGCGTCCACGAAAGGGGTTCGCGTTCCGTGATCTGGAGTTTTGCTATCATGGCCGGCATCACGCTGTCAGTACAGAACGATGTTGTTCACGCTGAAGTAGTGTCGTATGTCTGACGCACGCCGATTTACAGAGGCCCGCTGATCTGCAGCTTCGTGATCCAGAATCTCTCCTGGGAGTTCGGGTTTTGGTTCGTTAGCATCCCGCTCGGTATGACCGTCATCGGGGTATTTTTCTTCGTACCAGAGGTCAGTTTGTCCGTAACGCTCGTTTAGTTTTGAACAAAACTAACCTGGTGTGTCATCATCGTAGACGACATTCAAACGTGAGGTTACGTTAAATGTGCTGAAGAGGCGAAACAGCGACAATGGCAGCTTGGAGAAGGTTGCAGCTGCGAGCGACGTCGAGAGCGTCGATGCATCGCCGCAGCCTACCATGCCGAGCTATCTGTCTCAGCTCAGGATCTGGAACGGCACCTTCACAGACGTGAGCATGTGGAAGATCTTCTTGCGGCCGTTCCCGTTCCTCCTGTCTCCCGTGGTGCGTACTAGACGCTTCTCTCATGCTGCACTTCCATTCACGTTATGCTTGCGAGTACAGACATACTTCGTGTTCTTGTCTCATGGAATGCAGACGGTGTGGCTGAGTGCGCACCACACGATTAACGCGTTCGGAGAGTGTCATTGAATAGGTTATAACGGCAGGTTTGGTTCCACTGTGTTCGTCAACGATCTTCACGCTTGAGTACAATTTCAACGCGTCTCAGATCGTGAGTAGACATCATCTCACGCATTCGTCCGATCCCGTTAAATCTTCCACTAGGGCTTAACCAACCTTGGCGGCATCGTCGGGATCGTGCTCGCCATGGCCGTCACCGGCCCGCTGAACGACTGGGGCGTCGTCTGGATTGCCAAACGGAACTGTGGTGTATACGAGCCCGAGTTCCGGCTTATCTTCATGCTCAGCATGCTCTTCGGCGTGTTTGGCTATGTCGGATGGGCGGTCGGAAACGACCACCACATGCCCTGGATTGGCGCAGTGGCTTGTATCACGTACGTCGTATCTTTGTTGAATACTCATAGCTGAGGCTGAGCACGCGGCAACATAGGATGCTGAACTTCAGCATGGTCGTCTCCGGGTCGGCCGCGGTGACGTACCTGCTCGACACGCACGGCCCAAATGCGTTGCACATCCTCGCGCTCAGCAACTTCGGGAAGAACATGGTTCTATACGGCTCGACGTTCTTCGCGAACGGCATGGTCCTCAGCCGCGGCGTCAAGGTCTCGCTGCTCATCCTTGGCGCGTGCCAGGCGTTCTGCTGGCTTGCGTCCGTGCCCATGTACATCTATGGGAAGCGCGTGCGCTCGTTCGTGAGTGGCTCTACTTCGTTAAACCGTTTCTTCGCGCGTTTCTGCAGGTTTGAGGCCGATGCTGACGGAATTTTGTCAGATTGCGCGGCATCCGCACATGTTTCGAGGAGAACCGTCCGCGCAGCAGGCGTTAACAAAGCAAGACACCTCTGAACTGTAACTGTAACGAATCATCTGCCTTCGGTAGCTGTGACATCCTCATGACTTCAAACGCCATCCCCCCGTACCTGCCAGTGCTGATTCTGCCACTACCTAGCTGCTGTGACTACATACACATCTAGTAGATCAATGCTACTTAAAACGATCGGCAAACTCGCTAAACTAGCAGCATGGCGGGGCCACGCTGTGATCGTGGCGCCCCAAGCGCGGCAAACAACTGGCAAACAATACCACGCTGTTGGTAACAGTCTCACACAAGTTGCACGTTGTGTGAGGGGGGAGGGACGCATTGGCGAACATGCCTCCCGTTCAAGCGCAATCTTCAGTGGTTTCTTGCATCGTATGAGACAAACAGCGACGACGTATGTGGCAATATTGTTCCACCCTAACGAGGTGTGCCTAGAGATCGAGGGACGGCACTAGTACCGCTTACTAGAAGAGTTGAATTCTGTCGAATGTCATGGGTAAATTGGACATACTCATCGTCCGCGACTTGTCTATCTTCTTAACCCTTCTAAATGATCGATTTTATGGCAAGATGTTCACCCGTGTCTTCCCTAAGAACTTCACCGACACCGTGACCGGCATATTCGATCCAACGCCAATACATCTGTCCGAGAGCTAGTCCTAGGCCGGTCGAAAACCCAAGGAAGGGAAGGGTAGCGCGGCCATGCCAACCACTCAGCTGCCATAGTACGTGCGCTACAATCGATATATGATACCCGGGCCTGCCAGCTGGACATTCGGCTCGGTTCTACAAAACGTTAGTGCCTATCTTCCTCAGGCTCATACATTCATCGCTCCGCTCGACGGAGCCCCCATGCTTCAGAGCCGATCGGCTCGGAGGCACCACTCTGTGCGGTAGCCTAACGCGGTTGCTATCCCAAACTTCTAGCGCGTCAGCGCTCGAGACGCCGACCGGTGTGGACTCCGTGTGCCGCCCACATGGGCACTTACAGGAACGCCAGGAACGGGTGGCACTGTTCAATGCCGCTCGATGCCGTCCAAATAATTAAGGTGAGTGATGGACGGGTCCTCGGAAGCTCGGAGGACCGCTCATCCGACGGTTCTTTGTGTTCAAGCAAGCACACAGCGAAGAGTTGCCATAAGGCTCGGACGAGAGCATACGGCGCGAGTTGCAATCCATTCCTTCAATTGGATAAAAGAAAATTCAATCACCATCGTCGCCAGAAGGGACGTGGTCAAACTACAAGCATTGGCGGTTAGGCAATTCCTCGACACGTCAGTGAATCTTGTGCAATGACGCCGGACTAACCTTGGTATCAGGTCGCCTCGCTCGTGCTTGCTTCTAAACCCGTTGCGGCTCTTGCACCACGAGACGGTATGTCCGACTGCACTGCACAGCTGGGTAGTATGATTCGGCGCACAAAGGCGACTGCCCGCCGAGCGATGATCGATGATCATCGACCCCGTTTCCAGGAATGTTACGTATATGACACAGGCGCCATCCACTGAGTGGCTGTCTTGGCGAAAGCAGCTGAGGCTAGCCCCTTGCCCCCTACGATGCCGCAAGCCATGATCCGTGTCTTCGTATATGGAGAGTTCTGTCCGGTGCGGACCGCTCTCAGGCCGGCTACGACATCGCCAGGCCTGTTGAGCTCATTCCTGGATATAGAACCCATCGCCATCTTGTCAAGACGAGAGGCGAGGCCCATCGCGACGCGGTCATGACACACGAAGACCCCGGTCTTTGGTGTCTGGGTGCCTGAAGCTGTCTAGCCACTTCTGCTTCGGTGTGGCCGCTCTATCCGCTACAAATTCGGTAAGCTGGCGCACATCCTCTGCGTCCTAGTGGTCCGGCAGCACTCACCTCGATGGCCGACCTGAACATACTCGGCATGACGCATGCTCTTGCGGGTGTCAGTTGTCATCCTCCGGTGTCGGTTTTTGCCAAACACCAAGGACGCGCGGCGTGAGGCGTCCAAGACCCTTGCCTGCGCCTACAGCGACCATGACTCGCCTCACCACTGGCACTGGCAGCAACCACTCTTCCTCTTCGACTTCGCTGCGCCGGCGGCCCCATCGCACCAGCTCAGCCAGTCAGCTCCAATCTGACCGCAGGCGCGACACCTGCCAAGGGCAGAACCCCGTCGCCCCGCGTCGCACCCCACGGTGTCGGTGTCGGCCTCGGCGCGTGTGCAAGGGGCGGCACATGCCAGGGCTCCCGCGCTCCCATGCGAAGCGCGAAACACGCCCGCGGACCAGGATTAGTCTCGCCGGGCAGCACCGCCGCGCATGCAATGATGCCGCCCAATCGGGCGTGCTTCCCCTGACAGGCGCAGGCTCCTGCCGCCCCGGGCCCTCCCAGCGCGCGTGTGGTCAACCGTCACTGGTTGGCGGCTGCGCACTGGGCGCCGGACGGCCCGCTGCAGAAACCGTTGAAGCCAGGCTCGAGCTCGAATGGAATCTATGGTTGTGGGTGCGCCCGAGCGTACACGGGGTTGGCCGTCCGTCTGGCAATACTATCGTTGGACAGTGGGAAGGGAGGTTTCGCCTTTGGTGTGTTAGTGAACTAGCTTCTATCGTCTCGGCGGCGGCGCCAGTGACGTGTGCATGTGCTCGACGCAATGAAAGCCGTCTGGAAACGCCGCTGCTGAGCAGCCACCGTGCAGCAGCCTGTCGAATGCCCGGGCCAGCGATGGATGGGGCACAGTCCCGCATGCGCGCCGGGTACGTAAGATCGGGTTTATCTTGCCATGCATGAAAAACTCACATACGGACCGCAGCGCGGCGGGCGGGCGCACGGCAGGGTCGCTGCGCCAAATGGGGGAGCACATGCTGCCGCCCCGCGCACACCCTGCACTTCCAAGCATCGCGCGACGCGATTGATTGCGGGCGCCGTCTATCTTGTACTCGCGCTTCTATCCGAGTCAGAGTGGGAGCCAGCTCGTGGGCTCGCAGAAACGCAATCTGCGTTCTAGCGTTCTTCGACACGACCTTCGCGTCTATGTACGTTTTCGCCCCACGCTTCGTGCAGTCGGAGTGCACGCCGCAGCCCCAGTAGCCTCGAGGAATAACCCTCACCCTATCATATACCTCTGCTCGAATGCTGTCGCCGCGCGCCGTGTCCCACGCGAAGTTAATGGCGGCTCGCCGCCCACATTGCATTGGCCTTGCGTTCGGACTCCAACTTCGGGCGCAACGGGGCGCGCGGGGCGGGAAGTTCGCAACAGTACGGCATCCCGCGCGCAGAAGCCCCCGCACCAGCGTCCCGCGCGAACGGCCGCTGCGTCGAAGACCTCCCTGGCACCTGCTGCCCAACAGCCAGGACTCAGAAGCACGCACGCGCGCCGTGCCTGCGGATAGGGTCGGAAGCACTGTGTCCGGCCACTGCGCCCATATAGTCACAGTGCTGCACCAGGAACGCGCCCGCTGCGTGCTGTAGGACAAGCTCGAGACCCCGGGCTTTGCTGCATCAGATGCTGGGGATGGTCCGCAGGCGGGGAGGGGAGGCGCGCTCGGTGCTGAGGGCATTCGGCAGCCGGGCTCCCCCGGACTGGAGGGCGGTCTTTCGCGGGAGATGCCCGCGTCCGGGGCTCTGTCATAGGTTCATTGCATCCGTGCGCGAAGACGTCAGTCCTCGACTGCTCGCACACACGGCCTGGATGGTGACGTGTAGCTGGGAATATCGCCCGTGTGTATAGGCTCCTTGCAGTGCGCAACGATCTGTGGGTCATGCATGCATTGTCAGCCAGTGTGGTTGAGGATTGAGTAATAATGAAGGCCGCAAGGTACAGCACCGAACAGCCACCGCATCATCAGATCGGAAGTTGCAGAAGTGCAGGACTCCAGGGCCGCTCGTCGCCGTCTCTGTGATGGTCCAAGCAGTCTCGCAACTCACACTTGCGCCTCAAAGCTCGGGGCTCACGGGGAGGCCTGCGCGACAGCCCGTCGACTGAACTTCAACTCACCCCGCAGTGCCCGTGCGCACGACCCGCACCCACCGAGCACGGAGCGTTACAGCGTGCGCGCGGGTCGCGCGACCGCATCCGATCGCACGGCCCGCCCCAGATACGCTTTCCGCGCTGAGCGGAGGGTGCCATCAGCCTTCGCGCACCCAGTCCGTTCAATATCGGGCTTCGCGCGCGACTTGTGCGGGGGCCTGTGCGCGCGCGGCGCATGTGGGAGCCCCGCGAAGGTAAGCTGTGGCCAGGATTAGACCTGCGGCCCCACGTAGGGCGCGGACACGGACGTCAATTAGCTCTAGCTTGGGACGAGGCAGCGACTGCCTGTGCTTCTGCTCTCGCCTTCTCCGCGCGCCATCGTAGGTTGGTTATGACGTTCTACGCCTAGTCTTCCCTTGGCATAGAGCAGCCACGGCCAGAAGTTCCAGTAGGCATCCAGGACCGCTCGGCTAGTACGAAGCCGGCCCTAGCCGGCGACCGCCCGGAAGAGTGCGATAGATTCCGTGGTGCCACTCGCCGGCGGGCCCGCCCGCCAGACGTGTGCCGCTTACGCGACGCGCGAGCCGACTCGCAAGAAGGAGCGAAATGGAAGGAGGGCGCACGGCGCGGGCGGTCAGATGAGCGGGCGCGACGGGCGCGGGAAGCCGCCCGGCGCGACCGCCGCTTGTGACGTACGCGCGCACGAAACCAGCCAGAACGTGCCCGCGCGCCCATGTGCTGCGGCGCGCGGAGTGCTCGCGTTCACTCGCGTTCTGCGGCTCGATGCGAGAACGCTGCCGTGCGAGGGTAGAGAGGAGGGAGTCGATGATGCGCGACGCACCGTATTTAGGTAAAATTCCAAATAGGATGTCGCCACCGGTGACTAGACAGGTCGGCGCGTCGGTGCAGAACCCCATGTACGTATTCTCGCCGAGCGATGTGCGCGGGCTGCGCACGGCAAGCGTGCGCCGCACACGTACTGGTAGGTTGGATTGCGTGTGCCTCGCAGGATGCACGAAACGAGCGGATGCGCTGCGTTTGCATCGGAAGACATGGGCGGGCGCGCACGTCACTTGCACTGGCCGCTGAGATGGAGCTGGAAGGTGCGGCTGCCGTTCTGAGCCCGCGCGCTGTCCGCGGTGAGGGGGTGCGGCCGGTCCGCGGCGTGTTGCGGCCGAGCTCGCCATGCGCACACGGATGGTTCTGAACCTTCGTCTTGGACACGGCGGCGTGACAGACTCGGATCTCCCGCTCTGGTGTGCTCGTTCGGCGTGGGAGCCGGGGCACATCCCTGCCAGTCGTCCAAACAGAGACGTCCTTCTCCGTCGAACTTCTGCACTCGATGCGCTGACGGCACCTGCTCGGGGCCTATCGCTCGTCCCTGGCGCCGGGAAATGGCCCAGTTGCTATGGAAATCCGCGTACCGGGGGCAGAATGAACCTATAAACCCCGCACATCGGAAGATTCTGCACCGTTGGGCTCGGGACGATGCGAGGACCTGACTGGACAGGGACACGCGCTGTATTGAAAACGGCCAGGGCGCAGTCATTGGAATCAGATGCTGCCATTGTACGTGCGGCGGTGACGTGCGAGAGGGTGCCTGGGACGTACTGTAGGCTCAGGGAACGGCGTGAGATACAGTCCGGGACTTACATCCACATCGCGATAGAGGCTGGCGCGCAGAGGAGAGGCCACGCGCAACGGCGGGTGCAGGACTCCCGGGATGAGATGCGACCGGATTTCGCGGCGAGGAGGACTAGGGCAGTGGGTTTGCACGGGTACGGCGCCGACAGAAGGGCCCCGTAATGCAATACATTTTGGCCGGATGAGGGAAGGACTGGTCCCGGACGCTTACATACGGGGGCGCGAGGGAAGAACGCTCGGTGGAACTGCGAACCGTATGTCGGTCGGCGCGTTCCAAGTCATGCCCCCGCCATCTGCTTTCTAGAAGGCCGCTATCGGCTGGAGAGGCCAGCTCTGCAGCACGGCGGCCTCTGGCGACGGTTTAGCAGGATTGAGACAAGCATGGGTCGAGACCGGAACTGGAAGCCGGGCGGCGAGAGAGTGCAGATCAGGCAGCGGGAGCGACGTCGGCGTCAGAGCATGAGAGAGGAGGACGGGATGACGCGCGTCTGAGGCGAGACAGGTCAGGACAGGCGCGCCGATGCAGATCGCGTCGAGGTCGGAGACGGACTGGGAGGGCGATGGGCGAGAGCTGTGCGCGGGGTGCGGCGCGGTCGGGGGAGCAGTACGAGCGCGCCGGATCAGCAGTGTCCGTCGCGTGCGCTCGCGGGGGATCCAGTGGGACTCCGACTCTGGGAGCCTGCAGTGAGGGCGGCGAGTCGGAGGAGGACGTCGGACGCGCTGGAGCTCGTTCGGGCTTCTGTTTCCCCAGCCACACGCGTGCGTTCCTTGCCCCCTTCCAGTCACCGTCTTCCAGAATTCCTGCTCTCCCTCTTCTCACACTCGACTTTTTCCGCTAGCGAGCGCTCGTCTGTCACATACCGCTTGCCTCTTCCGCCACTCTTCCTTCGTCCCTCAGCTGCCCCGCACGCCCCTCCCTCCCCGTCCCCCACAGCTCCCTGCGCGATGCCGCCGCGCCCCCAGGCCCAGCCGCCCCCGTCCGCCTCTCGCCAACGCTCCTCCTCGGACCCCTTCAGAGCCTTCCTCCAGCCCCCAGAGGATGAGACGCCCGAGCAGCGGGAGGCACGTCTCAAGCGAGAGGAGGAAGCGAAGAAGCGCAGCGACAATATCGACCGCATGCTCAGACACGACGAGAAGAGCCGCCGCCGGAAGAAGACCGTCAAGGTGCTCCTGCTCGGCCAGAGCGAGAGCGGGAAGAGCACGACCTTGAAACGTGAGTCCCGCTCGGTGTTATACGCCCCGGCCTGAGGCGGTATCTGCGCGTCCCACGGAGAGCTGTCTGCTGCTGCAATCTGTGTATTATATGGTGTCCCGCGTGTCATGCAGAGTCCCTCCGAGGACGCTCGGACCACCCATACAAGGTTTGCGCGGAACTGAGGTGAGTGGGCTCCCACCACCCCAGCATCGCGTCGTCCTGTCCAACCCGGCCCTTTCTTCTTCTTACCTGTCACGTACACAGCCAGAAACTATGATCGCCTTTTCTTGCTCCGCGATCCATCGGTACGATTGCTAAGCGCCCGACCCCGATCGGACTGGGACGGTCGGGGTGCCCACAGCGAGTCCGCGCGTCGGGGCTGCTGCACCTGGCCCGTGCGCCCTCCCTGAGAAGCAGAGCCGTGTTATGCTCCAAGGAAGCCCGCGGGATTACCTGAGCTTCGAACTGTATGCGGCAGTGTGGATATATGCGTCTGAATATCATTAGCTCACCGCCCCCTGACCAACTATCGGCTGCTTTCTCCGCCTGGTACCGCCGATACCGCCCCACGCTGCGCCGTGTCTTGCCTGGCGACCCGCTCATCTTATGTCCTCTCTCCAGAATTCCAGCTCTTGCACACGCCTGCCGCCTTCCGCCAGGAGCGACTGGCGTGGCGCTTCGTTATCTACCTCAACCTCGTCCGCTCCATACGCAGGTGTGCTCCCCTACGTCTGCCATTAGTCTTAGCTTGTATTCACTGCCCTGCGTTTCGCCCGTACAGGATCCTCGAGGCGATCGCGCCGGAGGAAAACAACGGCCTCGATGACGACGACTATGGCGACTCCTACGAGACGGCCTCTATCATTATCAGCGGCCCCGAACGGCCATCTTCCTCGCTTGCGGGCTCACAGCCCAACTACGAGCACTACCGCCGCCGACTCGCACCGCTCATGGACCTCGAACAGCGCCTGATCACGGTCTTATCCGACCCTGAGGACAACGACGAACAAGAGGCAACACACCTCCCCTCGAGCTCGTCCTTCCCAGACGCCCCCCGCAACCTGCAGCACGCCGCCTCCATTGCCTCCTTCCACGCCCCCAGCGGCCACATGATCGGGCGGCCAGCGCCCCGCATCACCATTCCGCCACCCCCACCGCTGTCCACGAGCCCCTCCACCTCCTCATCCTCATACGGCTACTCCTCGTTCTCCTCCTCGTCCCACGGAAACCCGCTTTCGCCGACGTCGCCCACGGCGTCGATTATGAGCAGCTCGACGAACGAGCTCGCCGTGCGCACCGGCTCGAGCTGGCGGCGGCACTTCACGAACCTCGGCAAGGTCCAGAGCCAGAAGACGCCGCTGTCGGGCGAGGTCGAGGGCTGGTGGGAGGACCCGAACGACCCAGTGCACACGCTCAACCGGAGCGCGGAGACGATGAAGGAGCTCTGGCGCGACCCGCGCGTCCGGAACCGATTAGAGGAGAAACAGATACGGCTGGAGGAGAGCAGTGGGTTGTAAGTACTACCCCCGCTGAACTTGTGGGCTTTTGTGAGATAAGACTTCCGGACTGATCGGTGGCGACGGGCAGTTTTCTCGAAGAGATAACCCGGGTAACGGCGAAGATGTACTTCCCCACAGACGGTCAGTTCTCCTCCACTTCCCTGGCCGAGTATGTGTATTCCATATACGAGCAGCGGCTGACCCCGCTCGTCGGCTGCAGATGACGTGCTGAAAGCGCGGCTGAAGACGACGGGCGTCGTCGAGCACACCTTCTCGTTGGCAAAGGACAGTGAGTGGCGCGGCGTGGAGTGGCGGATTTACGACGTTGGCGGCGCACGGAATCAGCGGCAGGCGTGGGCGCCGTATTTTGACGACGGTCGGTGTTCTTGGTTTACCGGGTATTTGATTCGCTCAGCGGTACTTACGCATCTTGTCGTGCCCCACAGTGAACGCGATCATCTTCCTGGCACCGATCAGTGCGTTTGACCAGGTGCTCGCCGAGGTACGTCCAAAAACGCCTGCGGTTGATTGGAGCTCTGAGAGCGACGGTTTTGGACACAGGACCCGTCTGTGAACCGCCTGGAGGACTCGTTCCAGCTGTGGAAGTCGGTGGTCGAGAACAAGCTCCTCGCGCACGTCAACATAGTGCTTTTCTTGAACAAGATTGACCTGCTCAAGAAGAAGCTGGAGGACGGCGTGCGGCTACAACACTACCTGACATACGACCACCCAAACGATTACGCGACGATCACGCATTGTGGGTGCTCGCCCTCTTCGCCCCATCCAGGCGAGACTGACCCGACGTGTAGGGTTCCACAACCGATTCAGCATAATACACCAGAAGTTGACTCCGAATAAGGAGAGAGAAATTTACAGTACGTCCACGCCGCATGCCAGTCTCTACATTGAGGATCACCTGATTTGACCGTCCGTCCCACAGTCCACTTGACATCCGTCACCGATACCCGGAGGACACATACCATAATTTCAAGAGGTGCGTCCGCCCCCGCGCCACCCGCGCTCCGCACGCTCGCGTCTGACGCCCCAGCGCCCCCCTTCCCAGTCCGCGACAGCATCCTGACAGCGAACCTAAAGTCATCCTCGCTGATGTGATGCGAGATCCCGCGGGCCCCCTCCCCCCGTCTCTATCTTCGGCGTCCCGCCAGGCCTCGCGCCCCTGGCGAACCGCCGCGCCGTGTACGCTATCATGTGCGTGCGCCTTCGCCTTCCATGCATCTCGCGAGGGTGTTCGACTGATCGCATCGCACCTTGGCTGAACTATACGCGCTTTGACCCCGCACGCACCTGCACCGAACCTACGCACATACCCGCACCCGCACGCAGTCGAATGCCGTGCGCCGGACTCTTGTGCACGCCGGAAACTGTACGCTATATCCTGGAATAGTACCCGCCGCGGCAGGCATATGTACGTACGCGCTGCGCCGCCCGCGCCCCCCCTGCCTCTCTACGTCGTTCGAACGCTGCCTGTCCAGCTGAGTCGCCCTTCGTCGTGGACTATTCGCATTCTTTCTTCTGTGTGTTTTATCGCCGCTTGACTGCACGCGGTTCGAGATACGAGTCTGGCCGGTTCTGACATGTGTTGCATAGTGTACATACGCTCCCCTCATAATCCGCAATTGATTTCTCAAAGACCACCAACTCGTGCTCGTTCCGACTTCTAGCACACTCTTCCGAGCAACAGCTTGAGATACCCAACCACCGCAATCGCGATAATAGTCTGCCTCGGTGCCTCAGGCGGCCGCGGGACTCGGGCCCCTGATCGCGCCGCGCGTTGTGGGTGCTTCTGGGCGCCCGCGGGTGGCAGCTTGCGCGGGGCACGCTGCTCTGAGTCTGAGCCGTGAACGGCACGCTGCGATTGGCAGTCGGGCCGCACCGTTGGGATAAGCACGCACAGGTACGGCGGAGTGTTCCGCGCCTGAGACTGATGCATGATGAGAGTGTATCATTATGGGGCGGAATCAGCTTCGGGGTGCCGGTGCATACGTAACTTGAAGTAACGTGCGCACGGGAGGCGCGTGCAATGGCGTCGGTGACGCGAGTGAGTGAGGGTTGGGGGAGATGTGCTAGTACATCTACGGTGATTTGCCGGGTTGGATGGAGGAGATCGTACAGCCCGCACGTATGTAGCTGACGGGCGGGTGTCGGGCGAGTGATGGCGGGGATCAGTATGCATCAAGCACTGGTCTGAAGCTGCGGCGGGTTTAAATTTACGACGTCGCAATTCAGCCATCGCCGGAGCGCACACAAACTGTGTGTGCGATACATACATTGACTTATAACTGACAGCCAGCATATTGAGGAGTTGAGACCAACCCAACGCTGCCAACTTGAGCAAACTTCCAGCTCGGAATTTTAGTAGCCGAGGAGTTCAGTATGGGCAATGTCAAATGGGCGTCTATCTAATCTAAATGGTCGGAAAGCGGGACCTGAGTACTGAGTACTGAGTTTCGGAGGCTGGGGAGGCGCTCCGATTGGCTGGGAAGGGCCGGACGTCCAGACGTGTCTGGACAGCAACTGCCACTTGGGCCGCCCGTCTGCCGTCGTTTCGCGATCGTCATCGTGCCTCACCCATACTCATCCATGTTCTACTCCGTCCACTGTAGTACGCGTCCGTAGCTTGCGAGAACTCGTGTACATGTCCACTGTCGACTCGTCGAATTTGTGCGCATCAGTCAAAACGCAAACCGGTGCATTTCCAACCCTGGTGAACACTTCCACACGCAAGGCATCACTATGTGCAACGACCGTCCCAGCGACCATCATCTCCGTGTTCGCACCCTTCCGTGTCCGGGCGTCGAGTCCGCCTGATATGTATCAGCCTGAACCGTGCCCCCCGCTCGGCATGCATTTTGCTCCCTGACCGTCAGCATCGTGCCTCGCTCTGTCTTTCTTCTTCTCTCTTATGGCTCCTTTAATTCGGGGTCCCGCGTTGAAGCGTGCGGATGCCCTTTCTTCAGTTGGTAGCTCGTCAGGTGGTGAGTACTGCTATATTCTTCAAATCATGTCTGCGGATGGCTGAAGGATTGCCAAGCGTGTCATTTGTGTTTATCAGCCACAATTGTAGCCTCGTCGCCAGCTAGCAGGGATCTGCGCCTCAACGGTCTATAAGGCGTGGATATCGTTTAGGAGTGCCCAAGGTGTGCCGTGCGTGGTTGCTTGTCATATGGCGAACCTTCTGGGTTGGAAGAGTGGCAGCGGCTGGTGGCGAGACTACAGCTCCAGCTTCATACGACACATTGCTTCAAGTTAACAAGATGTCCCTTTCCTCCATACAGGGTTATCTACAGTGCAGGCTAGCCCTGCTGCTCCCTCGTCTGTGACGTCTTCATCCTCTGCTGCAAGTCCCTCGTCCTCTGCTCTCACGACCGTTGTCTCGGAAAGCTCAGCCACCGTCCTTTCAACCTCGGAAGCGACGTCATCCGCACAGTCAAGCGACGCCGTTACGTCCGTGCTATCTACAACTTCAGCCGCTCCTTCGACCTCTGTTATACCCACAACTTCTGAAGTCGCTACCTCTTTGTCGGCATCATCTTCAGCGGCATCATCCTCGGCGTCATCATCTTTGGCGGTGCCCTCTTCTGCGACTTCGGCAGCATCGACTACAAGTGCAAGCAGCAGCAATGCGCCTTCGACTTCCGCACCGATACCCTCGACTTCGTCTTCTTTAGCGGCACCAACCTCGATCCTAGTAACGTCACCGGCGGCGACACCATCTTCTGTGTCTGTTTCCTCTCCTGCAGGGCTTTCGGTACCCACCGCCGTGACAGTGGTAGTGGACCCTTCATCCGCTACAGTACCAGAAAGCACGCCTACCCCCACGGGCCTGTCGCCGACAGGACTGCAAGTGACCTCAGCCGTGACGCCTACGGAAGCAACAAGCACACCCAGTATCTTGTCAAAGCCAGCTTCTGTTCCGGAGTCGACATCGCAGGTCCCGACAACCAGCGCCGCCGAGCCATCCAGCTCGTCCCCCGCAGCAGCTAGTCCATCCGCCGCCTCATCAGCTAGTGACAAGGCTTCGACTTCGGCGGCTGTGCCAACCTCAACTACCGCTGGGTCTGCGGCTGCCAGTGGTAGTGGGGGTGTAGTGGCGACGGCGTCCAGCACTGGGTTGACCGCGGTTCCCATAATGTGAGTACCTGCTTGAGTACATCCTACAACTCACCTCAATGGCAGCATCATTCCAACTAGCGCGCAGCCGGATCCCATTCCGATCACCACAGGCTCTGTGGCTGCCAGTGGAACACGAGGTGCAGCGGCAACAGGGTCCAGCACTGGGCTGTCTGCGGTTCCTATAACGTGAGTTCTCGCTTAGGTACATGCCGCAACTCGTCATAATAGTGGCATATCTCGAATTAGCGCACAGCCAGATCCCGTCCCAGTGTCATCTGCCACCGGCGCACCCTCGGGCACGCCTTCGTCCGCCGCAGACAGCGACACTACCAAGACTGCCAAGTCGGACTCTCAGGCTGCGACTCCCACTGCTGGAAGCAAGACAGGCGCTCAGGACGCTTCCAGTACCGCCGCAGCTGCCCCGACAACCTCGGCAGCCATAGTGTCTCCTACGGCTAACCAAGTTGCTCCCACTTCGGCCGCAGACAAGGTTACGACTGGAAACGGAAACAACACGACTGCAGGGAACGGTACAGACCCTGCTGCAGGTAACAGCGTGGGCTCTGGCAACATCACTGCTGCCGCAGGGTCCGGAAACGGCAACACCGGCAACACGGACACTGCTGCAGCCACCGCGACTGCAACAGACGCAAATCAAGGCGCAACCGCTACCGAAACCAGCGGTGCCGCGAGCGACTCCCAGAGCGCCGACGCGCAGCCCACCGCATCTGCTACTTCTGTAGACAATGGTAATAACGGTGCGGCTTCGTCGTCAGCGCCGACGGCCGTCATGTACGTTCGCTCCCTCGATTTCATCATCAAGATACTGACCCGCCTCCGTGTAGTACTCGCCCGGTAGGGCAAAAGGCAGCTGACAATGCTCCCACGACTCCGGTAGTGACCACCTCGACGAGCGCGGCGACGTTCAGCATACCCGTGTTGACGATCGTCTCGAACGGGTTCACGTCGACGTCATTCCAGCTCTCCACGAGCACGACGCTCATCACCTCAACGCTCCTGCCCACGCCGACCGGCGTCACTGCCGTGTCGACATCTTCGTACGCCCCCTCTCCTTTCCCACCCATCTAGCACGCAACACACTAACAGGCCTTGAACACAGCGGCTCCTCGTCCGCACAGACAGGCGCGATCGTCGGCGGGCTCATTGGCGGCCTCGCAGCCCTCGCGCTCCTCGCCTTCCTCGCGCTCCGCCTCCGCGCCCGCCGGTGCGCCAACCGCCCCTTCATGGGCGGCGGCATCTCGTATCAGTCCTACGTCCCGCACTCGCCCTCCATCCTCCCCGACTCCCCGCACGCCCCCGCGCTCGGCCCCACTGTGCCCACCTCTACTGCACGCGCGCCGCGGCTCCCGGAGATGTCCTACCTCGGCTCAGGCCTCAGCGCGGGCCGCGGCGAGCTCTTCCCGAGCATGATCTCGACCTCGACCGGGAGCAGCGGCGGGATGCCCATCAGCCCCGTCCCGACCGAGCGCTCCTCCTCCGGCTTCTCCTCCTCCGGCGCGGACATCGAGGCCAGCGCAAGGGCAGGGGCGGGCGCGAGCTTCAGGCGGAACGAGCCACGTATGCGCGAGACGATGGTGAGCTCGGTCGCGAGCGTCGTGCGCCCGGGCATGGGCCACTCGAGCCTGAGCGCGGAGGCGATGATGATGGCGGCGGACCCGTTCGCGGACCCGACGATGGGCGCGCATGCGGCGGCCGCGGAGGAGTCGCTGAAGACTCCGGCGGAGCCTGAGAGCCCGGGGAGTGTAAGTGGTGTGGAGGGGGCGGTGAACCCGTTTGCGGACCCGGAGTTGTTGGCGCCGCACGGTGGGCAGGAGAGGTTGTCTGTGATGACGGTATCGACGGTGTCGAACATCCAGGTGCATGTTCTATCATTTGGCGATGTGTCGTGGTACTGACATTTGTTCTGCTTGACAGCCTGGAGAGGCGATGTAAAGAAGAATAGTGCTACCCGGACACCATCGCGGTACATAGCTCTGGACACTGCTAGTTCCTCTGGTTGAGAAGTCGTTATTTGCTGTATCTCTCTGGCGTTATCAATGCATCGTGCGGGGCATGGGACCAACGTAACGAGTGCTGCCGAGGATGATATTCAAAAGCTTGTGGAAGACGCTGTGGATAAGATTGTACGGAGAGTCTACGATGGTAAGCTACAAAGGGTCCTTGTCCAGTGGTATATATATGCTATATGAACAACGATACTGACAGTCGACAATCTAGTACTGGAGGAGTCTAAGCTCGAGGCATTGTACAATGCATAGCGTGTGTCAGAGCCGAGGGGTCGTGGACCATGGATGTCAAGATCATGGATGTCAGGTCAGCGGAGCGATAAGGCGTCCGCGAGCGCGTTGAAGAAGAGGTCGTTCCAAGCCATATTGCTCGTGGTCATCTTCTCGCGGGCGAGCACAAAGCCTTGTCGTACGAGCTCGGCATCGCGAAGCTGGAGTAAACCTGATTAGCACCGAATACAAAGCTTGAATTCGTTGAGGTGAAGCTCAAGCTCACTCGGAAGGAGTCGAAGGTGACGTCAAGGCGTGACACATAGAGGTTGAAGCTGCTGCTCGGATTGTTGAATGTGCGGACGAGGTCGATCGGGAAATGCAGCAGTGACGAGAGTACTTGGCTGCACACCCGCTCAGAATGTCAGGATGTAGACCATTGGCGAAAACACTGCAAGCTTGAGACTTACGCATACCGTCCGCGCACAGCGATGCGCTCAAACGGAAAGTGCACGCGCACCCAACTGCACTCCTCCGCGACCATCGCGAAGCTGCCGCGGTCTGCGGCCCAATTCCGGCGCAGCTGCGCGTCGATGCCCCCGAACGTGCAAATCCGACCCTGCTTGTCGTTGATGTGCACGCGCCGTGCGAGCACCCCGAACCGCACCTCGTCCTCATCTTGTGGACGCAGCAGGCCCGTCTTATTCTCATCTGCACCCGCGAACGCGTCCGCCTCCTCCTGGTGCGCGTACTTTGTGACGCCGTTGGACTTCACGACGCTTCCTGGGGTGCAGCACCCGCAGGGCTCATCGTCATCGTCCTGTGCCGCATCGTCATCGTTTTCTGCGGAGGAACGGGGATCCAAGGGCGCTATGTTGGGGTCCGTGTACGCAGCCGGCTTATCTTCGGGGTGCTCCGAGAGCCCGGCAAAACGCACAGTGGTGCGAAAGACGTCCGCGCGGAGGAACTCGCCCGTGAGGAATGTGCTCACAAGGGTCTCGCGCATGACTTGGATCCAGTATGGGGTTGCGGTGCTCTTCTGGACGCGGATGCGCAGCCCGTCGACGCTCACGTTCGCCCATGGGCCAGCGGTGAAGCGGAAGAGGAAGGGGAAGAACCAGAGAACGGTTTCGAGCGTCGCGGTGGAGATGTCGCCGGACGAGGAGGTGTAGAGAATGTCACGCACGGTGATGGTGAGCCAGCGCGGGTTGTTGGAGCGCGGGAGGGAGAACCGCCAGGAGATGGAGGCTGAGGTGTACTTGAACGAGTAGGCCTTGTCGTACAGTGTTCCTTCGTGAGTTATATCATAAGCAGCGGACAGGGAGAGACGTCCGATTCGTAGATGTTGACCATTGATCGGATAGTTCAGGAGGTATGACAAGAAAGCAGAAAGAACATAGAGCAACAGGTTCCAAGTGAAGAGGAGCCCGGATTCTGACATGGCAGCAGTAAGTCGGAAAGCTACCGTGCCCGCCACATGAGACGAGTGTAGGAGAAGAAAGCCTAAATATTAATGACGGTTCGTGTCTCCAAGACTGAGAATACTGACGTAGGTGGCGTCGCTAGACACACCCGCGGCGTGAGGAGGCGATCGGGCAGGCACATCGATCGACCACGACTAATACCCCGCATCATCGCAAGTCGAACCTAGCAGCAGGGCTCGCCTGGGAGGATTTCACTTCTGGAGCTGCACCTTCTTATGGTCTATGGGAAGAAGAGAAGAAGGGGCACTAGAATTGCGAGTCAATGAACTGGCAGACTACTTGATTTCGCGATTGCCCCGTACCTGTTCACTTCCCCTCGCTCATTAGCTATGTGTGAGCCAGAAACTTACCTTTTTGAAGAGTATATTGACAGGCGTTAAGCCAGACACACAGCACATAGGCCGAGTCAGTACTAGTCGAGACTTGCAATTTCAAGCGAGAGGAAAACGGACAACCACCACGGTCGTTGCAACAAAATTCGGTACATGCCCCGGATGGGCGGTCCGGGACCATCGGCAGATCCCGACGGGCGCTAAGGGCACAAGAAAGGCCATCTGGGCGTGGAGGGACCTTGGACTCGTTGACCTTCGAACGATTCGGCCGCTGCGCTGACTGCCGGGACCACGCTTGTCCGCCAAAGTCTCTTCCTCCTCATATACCCTCTTCTTGCGATACCCTTCAGCCTCCATCTTCATCTTCTCTTCTCTCACCCATCACCGCGTTCATCCCATCTTGTCTCACGCCTCCCACACACCTCATTCTCGTGCTTCCTCTAGAGCATGCACCCTGACGCCGCCATGTACGGTATCAAATATATCCAGTACATTGATCTCCCTGCGCTACCCTCGGATGTCACAGAGGTGTTTCCCCCCAAGTCGCTCGATGTCGGGCGGGTTTACTTGGGTGTTTCCCTCACGATCCTGATCTTGTTCATGACCTATGTACGTCCCCTAGTCTGATTGCCCGAACTCATCTAATCAACTGCGCGTCACTCTAGTATGTTGTTACTCTTTCTTTCGAGTTATACAGGACTATAGTCTCCCTCTCTCTTCCCCTCCTTCACTCCGCGAAGCAGGGTCTACGGGCCTCCGCTCCAACTGTTGACTCGTGCTCGGAGGTGACGCCACTTCAACGAGAACCCGAGATTATCATATCTTCTGCATCGGTACGTACTCTTACACAGCTCTATATATCAATATACTCATATAGTCTGTAAAGGTTCCTTCGGTGGATTTGGATATCTGTGAGGACGGTGCAAGCACCTCGGATGGAGGTTCACAGGCCGACTCCCATGACGGCCCACCGAGTGTCACATCCGAGGGCGAAGGTCAATGTGCTTTCACAGATAACACCGTAGAGGTTCCTGCTGAGAATGCCTCGTCGGAAGCATCTGTGGACAGCACACCTACCCTCGCTGATCTGAACTGCCATTATTCAGCCGAGCAGGTACGCACCCCTGGAGCGGAACATGAGGCTCTCGAAAGCCATGTCAATGAGGCCGGCAGCAGCGAACATGTCCTCGAATCTCCGCCCATCCCTGACATCGCTGCTGTCGCTGGTAACTCTGGCGCCGCCGATAATCTCGGAAGCAAGCAAGCCGGCGCAGACGATATGCCCACTCCGTCCGCAGATGAGGATCAGGCAGCCGACGCTCCGGTCGACGCCTCCCCTAGCTTCCTGCTGCTCCCTGCGCTCCCTGCTATCGCCGGTCTGGAAGCTGGCGACAACTCTCTACAGCCCTCTGCCGCTTCTGTCGCCCTTCTCTCTGCTGTCACACCCTATGCGGCTCGACGTCCTGATGATATTATCGACAGGGTTCACGAGGAGTCTCCAGAACCCGCCCTGAGCGACGACTTGAGTGCGGATACCATCACGGTGGACACTAACAGACCGGACACGCCTTCGAGTGACCCAGTATCTTCGGAAGGCACTCCTAAAGAGATCACAGCCGAAGATGATGTTCCTGGTCCCTCCAAGGACGCTACCACCGCGCCACCTCAAGTCCTCGAGCAGTCATCTGAAGAGTCGACTCCTGGTGCAGCAGACGCTGTTGAAGCGATCGAAGCGGTCGAAGTCATGTCGGCGAGCGATCCCAAGTATGTCGACGACCGCATCATGGAATCTGCCCTCCTCGTTGGAGAGGATGAGCCGCATGGGGAGGAGGTCTTACCGGCCTTGGACGTCGACCATGACGCCGACTGGACGACCGTCGAGCGCGAGGACGGCGAGGTGGAACAGGAACACATCCCCCAGCCTGACGCTGCACGTGAAGGTTCCTTGGACACACCTGAGGTGACGCAGCAAGACCCGGAACCCTCTTCTATCACCGATGTCTCTGTCGATGTGCTTACACATAGCGAATGTGCTGAGCTAGAAACATCGGAGGTTGTCCCGCCGCCCGTCTCCGAGTCCTGCGATGTCCCAGCGCCCGTTTCCATCAAGGTCCCATCCCGCTCCTCCTGCGATGCTTCACTTCCCGTCCTTTGCGAGGTATCGGCCGTGGTCGTCGAAGCGGCTCCGACCCAGAAGGAGGATCTGGACGCGCCTGCGACACCTTCAGTTACCGACTGCCCCGAGATCGAGCGTACTCTGTGTCTCACACTCCTGGATGTTGCGCCGAGCTGTGCGGCCTCACTCCTGGACGCCGCGAGCGTTCAGGCTCCTGTACCGATGCGTGTTCCCGTGGCTCCTACACCGGCGTATGTTTCCATGGCTTCTACACCGACCCCTGCATCAACGCCTGTCCCCGACTTCGACAATCCTGTAGACGTGTACGTCGGACCTCTGCCGGGCAAGCTGTCTCGCGTGCGCGTGCACACCGAGGAGAAACCGGACTGGGCCGTCGCGCCTGAGCAGCCGAAGCCAAAGCCCTCTATCTCTGGCGGAGGTGGCAGGAACACGAGCGGGAATGTGAAATGTGGGCCGGCGAGGAAGGTGTCGATGCAGAAACAGGGGGTGAAACCGAGCGGGAAGGACAAGCAGAAGAGAGGTGTTCCGGCTCGTGCACCTGCGGCTCAGAGGCAGAGGGTTTCCTCCGCTCCCTCGAAGACCTCCGCCGCTCTTTTGTGGGCCGCGGCTGACCCTGCGAACGTCCCAGCTGCTCCCGCGAAAGGCTCAGGCGGCACTGGATCAGTCAGGGAGTCAATGGGAAGACGTTCCGCTCGGCTGGCTTAGGAGTGAGGAAACATTTCAAGACGGCCGCGCTTGGCCTGGAGCTGTGCGTGGTATGATTGGCTATGGACTGATTAATCTATGACACTATGCCTACCTACGCTACCCACGTTATTTTCACCTATCGTTCTTCAACTGTGTTGTACCTCGTAGTATTGTATTCCTAGAATGAGCCGGAGCTGAATTATGTATAACAACATCTCCTTTTCCTTCCTACAACGACGCGTTGCGCATATGGCGCGAGATCCACCGCGATGCAAATGTGTCGTTAAACCAGAACAAAGATAATTCCAGCCGAAGTGGCTGCCACGGGTGAGGAGTTTGGTAGGATGTGACGCCCGCACGTGACTGTTACACCTTCCGCAAACGGCAACTGGTTTAGGCAGTGGCGCGTCTCGGGCGGAGCGGGCTCTGTTCTGTCTTGTACCACCACCTTCCCTCCCTGCAAACATGAGCTCGGTGCGTGGCGTCCCTTCCTCTGCACATCTCTCAGCCGCTGACACTTGCAATATAGCATCTAGAAGTGCCTGTTGAGGATGATGTGTTGAGTGATGTCGTGCCTAGTAACATCGTTTCGCGTCAGGTATGTGCAGTCCTTTGATTATATTTCCCGTATACTCACAATTGGCCCCTGCAGGAGAGCGAGGGTGGAGAAAGCGAATATGACGAGGCCGCTGCGGAAGAGATGGAGGTGGACGAGCTGAACAGCGAGGGCGAGAAGGTGAGCAGCACCTCCTTGCAAGCATGCACACACCCGCATGCCTGCGGCGCGCGTGTCCTGGGAGCCCGATCGCGTCCCAAGCCACATACCCACCAATATATCCCCGTCTCGCTACTCCACCGCGTATAAGACGCGTCGCGTTGCTCGGCGTGTTGTGCGTGCACTTCTTGCCTGCAGCTGCTGACACTTATGACTTCAGGACGACGGCGAGGTCCCCTCGTCCCCCGCGAAGGTGGCGAAAATGCAGGCATCAGAGGAACGTCAAAAGAAGAAGCAGAAACGCAAAGCGGAGGAGGGCCAGCTGCAGGCGAAGCGACAGGAGATGGACAAGGCTAAGGTGAGTATACTCTGCCCTCGCACCCTTCCCCATCGCAAGAGGCAAGCATACTGGCTGTTTCACCGCGCGACATACGACAAGCGAGGAGAGCTACTTTTGCCACGTCGTTGCCTTCCTCGACTGCCGGACAAATTGCTGGACCTGAAGAACAGTCGCATCTTGGGGTCATGGGATGCTGCTATCTCTATAACCTGGACTAGGCCCTCACTCTGGAAGCCATCCGTCCGTTGGAGCACGATTCAACGTTCAATCATGAGCCTGCGGATCCTAGCCACCTCCTGTGAGCTGACCTCAGATAGCCGCCCCGACTCACTTCGCCGTTCCAATCCCTGTCATTCTGCTTGACTTCCGACTCCTCTCCTGCTTGAACCCCGGCGTCGCCTTTGTCTTGACTCAGTATCTAGTGTCCAGGGGCGCTGACACCTCAACAGATCTCAGATGCTGTCAAGCGCTATTCCTATCTCCTTGGCCAGACGGAATTGTTCAAGCATTTCGTCGATATCAAGGTACGAACTCCACTGACGTCGAGACTGACCAAGCCATGAACATGTTTTGCGCCTTGTAGAAAGCGCGTGATCCCGAGTATGCTGCCATGCTCGATGCCCAGCCGAAACCGAAAGGTCGGGGGCGGAAAAAGACCGTGTAAGTTGGTACCCGTGTCACGTGGTACACACTTGCTCACGCTGCTGTGCAGAGAGAAAGAGAAGGGGGCACGTCATCGCAAGTCAGAAAAGGAGGAGGATGAGGAACTCCTCAAGGATGGCGAGCTCGCTGCAGACGGTGCTGACCAACCATATGTTTTTGAGGAGTCGCCGAGTTGTACGTACTGTGCGCGACCTGACTGCTTGGGGAGTAATGCTGACCATCCAGCAGTCATTAACGGCACCATGCGACCATATCAGCTACAGGGTCTTAACTGGATGGTCTCTCTACACCATAACGGTCTCAACGGTATCCTTGCGGACGAGATGGTGAATACTGCCCCATTACGGTACGATGCGATACTGATACGGTGTTTCGCAGGGTCTTGGCAAGACACTGCAAACCATCTCGTTCCTTTCTTACCTCAAGCATTATCGCGATACCTCCGGCCCTCATCTCGTCGTCGTCCCCAAGTCGACGCTCCAGAATTGGTCACGAGAGTTCGAACACTGGACGCCAGACGTGAGCACGGTGCTGCTGACCGGAAGCAAGGAGGAGCGCGCAGAGATTATCGCGACGCGCCTCATTCCTCAGGACTTCGACGTCCTCATCACGACGTACGAGCAATGCCTGATCGAGCAGAGCGCGCTCAAGAAGTTCTCGTTCGAGTACATCGTCATCGACGAGGCGCACCGCATCAAGAATGTGGATTCGATCCTGTCCAAGATCGTGCGCTCATTCATGTCGCGCGGGCGGTTGCTCATCACGGGCACGCCGCTGCAGAACAACATGAAGGAACTGTTTGCGCTGCTCAACTTCATCTGCCCGGAGATTTTCTCGGACTACGAAGACCTCGAGAGCTTCCTGCACAAGGATGACGCGCAGGGTGACGGCGACGATGAGAAGAGCAAGAAGGTTGTCGAGGCGCTGCACAAGATCCTCCGGCCGTTCCTGCTCCGTCGTGTCAAGAGCGACGTAGAGAAGAACCTTCTACCCAGTATGTCTTTAACACTATCAGTGAGGCCTGAATGCTGACAGTGCGACTTCAGAGAAGGAGATCAACATTTACGTCGGTCTTACTGAGATGCAGCGGAAATGGTACCGTTCGGTCCTGGAGAAGGACATTGATGCAGTTAACGGTCAGTTTGTTGGTATAACACAGCTTCAACGAGACTGATACAGTATCACCAGGCCTAACTGGCAAGAAGGAGGGCAAGACACGACTCATGAACATCGTGATGCAGCTGCGCAAGGTCACTTGCCACCCCTACCTCTTCGACGGCGCGGAGCCCGGACCGCCCTACACCACCGATGAGCACCTCGTCGACAACTCCGGGAAGATGGTCATCCTTGACAAGCTGCTGCAAAACATGAAGGCGAAGGGCTCCCGTGTCCTCATCTTCAGTCAAATGAGTCGTATGCTCGACATCCTTGAGGACTACTGTCTTTTCAGGCAATACAGTATGCCCAGTTTTCTCCTCAGATAGGAGCGCGCACTCATCATATCACACAGAGTACTGCCGTATTGACGGTAGTACGGCTCACGAGGACCGTATAGTGGCAATTGACGAATACAACAAGCCAGACAGCGAGAAGTTCATCTTCCTGCTCACGACGCGTGCTGGCGGTCTCGGTATCAACCTGACGACTGCAGACATCGTCGTGCTCTACGACAGCGATTGGAACCCGCAAGCGGATCTCCAGGCTATGGACCGTGCTCATCGAATCGGCCAGACGAAGCAGGTCTACGTCTTCCGTTTTATCACGGAGGGTAGTGTTGAAGAGCGCATGCTCGAGCGTGCAGCGCAGAAGTTGAGGCTCGACCAGCTCGTCATCCAGCAGGGCCGTACGCAGGCTACGAAAGGTGTGTTACATCTATTGACCGCGAGTATGCGTCGACTCAAGGCGCTTCTGCAGCCGCGAACAAAGAAGAGCTGCTGGAGATGATCGCTCACGGCGCCGAAAACATCGTGAATGCAGACACCGAGTAAGTCTCGCGCTCCCCGCTGCCCCGCCGCACGCTAACTCTCTGCGCAGCCTCATGGTGAACGACGACATCGACGCGATCATCCACCGTGGCGAGGAACGCACGCAGATCCTGAACAGCAAGTATGAGGGCCTCACGTTCGAGGACCTGAGCAACTTCAAGTCCGAGGCGTCCGTGCAGCAGTGGGAGGGCGAGGACTTCCGCGGGCAGCGCAAGGCGCTGCAGTTCAACCCGCTCTCGCTCTCGAAGCGCGAGCGCAAGCTCAACTACTCCGTGGACAGCTACTTCAAGGAGACCATGCGCGCGGGCCCGTCGAAGACGGAGAAGGCGCCTAAGATCCCGCGCGCGCCGAAGCAGATCCAGATGTAAGCCTGTCCGAGAGTCCGATAGAGCGATTTATTAACGTTCGTACAGGCAGGACTTCCAGTTCTTCCCGCCGAGGCTTGCGGAGTTGCAAGAACAGGAGCTCGCGGCGCACAAGGTAATTGATCGCCGCAACGCAGAATAACCGTGAAAACTAAACTGTGCTGCAGCGGCTGAACGAGATTCCGGCCACCATTCGAGACCCCGCAGGTCCCGAAGACACTCCTGAGACGCTCGAGGAGGAGCGGAAGCAGGCCCAGGAGGTCATCGACAACGGTACGTGTGCCGTATGATTTCTAAGCACGAGTGTTACCTACTTAACGTGACACTGCAGCTGAGCCCCTCACGGAGGACCAGCAGCAGGAGAAGGAGGAGCTGATAGCTCAGGGCTTTGAGGACTGGAGCCGGCGAGACTTCCAGCAATTCGTCCGTGCCCTCGAGACCTATGGCTGGTGGGTTCCACATCCGAACCTCCAATTCCTTGACACCTCACTGACGGCATCTCAGGACGGATGACTATGAGCTGCTGGCATCCGAAATCCAGGACAAGACCGCGGCGGAGGTCGCGGACTACTACCCCGTCTTCAAGAAGAAGTGGAAGGAGCTCTCGGAGTACCCACGTATCAAGGCCCGTATCGAGGAGGGCGAGGCGAAGCGCAACAAGCGGTCAAACCTCGAGGCCCTCCTATCGAAGAAGATCGCATCCGTGCGGTACCCAATGCAGGAGCTCGAGCTCAACTACCCGACGACGAAGGGCAAGGTCTACTCGGAAGAGGAGGACCGGTATCTGCTCTGCCGGCTGAACTACTACGGGATGCAGATGGAGGATGTGTACGAGCGCATCAAGAAGGACATCCTTGAGTTCCCCGTCTTCCGCTTCGACTGGTTCTTCAAGAGCCGCAGCCCGCAGGAGCTGCAGCGGCGGTGCAACACGCTCCTTGGGATGATTGAGAAGGAGCAGGAGGGCCGGCAGGCCGAGGAGGTGAAGACGAAAGGCACGAAGGGCAAGGTGCGTCGCGTTTTGAAAGCGCCTCTGTTCTCGTGGACAGGTATTGACGATGGATTGCAGAAGCGCGGCATCGAGGCGATCCAAGAGGCCGAGAAGGACAAGACGTCGCGGTCCTCGACACCCACAAGCACCACTACCGCGGCCGCATCCTCAAAGCGGCAGACCAAGCGTCGGAAGACCTGAGGTTCGCGGTCCCTTTGTCGTACTATCGTCGTCTTTGCTTTCACATATCCAGCCCTCGCATTTTGTCTGTATACTTAGAATCGTTAGCATATGTATGGAGCGGTGTTCGCATCCCCGCTATAATCTATCTGTGTTCCGTATCCTGCACCACCCGTAGGTGACGGTAGCCTGCACCAAAACTTCTCCTTGGCTCATATGTAATGCCGGTCCAGGGGTATCTGCTCCCCGAAGTTTGTGCGATTGGCGAGACCACATGTCGCGTGCGTACACACGGATCTGAACCTTAAATCTGAGTCTTGTGTGAGCAAGTTCGACTGTCCAACGAACTCCTGCAAAGTGCGAGTCGCCCATGACGAGGCGCATTGAAGCATAGGATGGGACGAAATGGTTTGACAGTCAGTTACACCAAATCGTACCACAGGTGCGACACAGTGAGTAGCCCAGAGAACTGCGGATTGTAGCACGGCTGCGAAGACAGTAAGGATACATCGATGATACAAAGCAGCCTACAAGTCCTGATCTTCAATAAGCCATAGCACAAGCAGACAGCGGGCGCGGCATATACGCACAAACAGCTCAGGACAGCTCGAGCTGTAATGGCGGCAGTTCTGCAGGCCCAGCATCGTAGTCCGAGTCGTAGTACACAGTCCGGCGTGTCCGCTCCTGATTGCGCACCCGGACGAATAGCCGGACAAGCCGGGAGGCCTGGTCCCACATCGCGTTATGCACCCCACGCAGTCGTGTGTGCTCCGGGTCGTGGTCTCCGTCATGCAAGCCTGCGGATCGGATACTGAACTCCGGGTGGGTGCAGTGCGCGGAGAGAAACGCGGCGGCCTCGTCCGGGTAGACGATGGGGGAGTCCGCGACGTCGAGCGTCACGAGTTGAGAGGGGTGCGGCGAGGGGAGATAATCGGGTTCTTCGAGATCGGGAAGGGGGCCGGACGCGTCGACGAGGACGGCGAGGTGGGCGAGGTCGGGACAGTGTCTGAGCAAAGGCAGCAAGCCCGCCAGGGTTGCCTCCGATACGCTGCCCGCGTTGTACGGGGGCAAGAGGCGTAACGACTGCAACCTTGGAAAGGCGTTGGCCAGCAGACGGAGGAGTTCGTCGTCGGGCTGGAGGAGGAAGGAGCTCACTTCGAGCTCGGTGAGTTCCGAGCAGACGAAGAGCGGCTCGAAGACGGAGGCGTCGAGTACGAACTCGGGGCGGTCGAGGGGAGGGAGAGCATTCAGGGACATCATAAGGGGTATGCTGGAGGGGAGTGGGGAGGATATCGTGACCGCGGATAGGGCGTTCATACTTGGACATGCGCTGAGCGCCGCCAGGTAATCACGTACCGCTGTGGCGGGAGAGTCATGAGCGGTGCAAAGGCGTACTTCCGAGAGTTGTTCGGAGGTGATGAGACGGATGAGATGTGGCACCGATGGTTCGAGGCGGACCGCGGAGATATGCAGGGAAGTGATAGAAGGAAAGATGGGAGATGTCGTGGCGAGAAGGCGGTCGTGGACTTCGGGCGTTCGCGGGAGGTGAATTTTCGCCACAGACAGCCCTGGGAGCGCAGCGAGGTGAAGCAGTGCATCGTCGAATAGAGGGAGCGCCAGGTCTACCGTCTCCAGGTGGTGGAGGTTTGCGACCGAGTGGGAGACGACCCTGTCCACGGGCCCTATACTCGACCGACATTGGACCGACAGGTTAGCGAGGAGTGGGCATTTGACGTGCAACGACCGAAGGATGGGCAGGATGAGGCTGTCGCTTGGGGGTTGGCCTAGGTGTAGCGTCGTAAGCTTAGGCCCAAGAAACTGGTATCCGTACTCGAAAACGTCCGCGTCCGGCTCCTCCCATATGAGCTCTCGCAGATTCGGCAGGAGGGATTGTACCGGTCGGTAGAGGCAGAGTGTACGATAGGTGTCCTCATCCAGGTCGGGGACCAGCCCGAATCTCTTGAAGGACGTGACGAGCAACGCATTGGCCAGGAAGCGATCCCACTCTGAGGGGTCTGGAGGGCGCGTAAGGGACTGCGGACGATCAGTCAACCACGAACAAACGCCGTCAATGATAATCCTCTTACGATGGTGCTCTTGAGATCAGGATCGTCTTGAACGTCCTCCGCCCACAACTCCGCAGGCATGCACTTCACTAGGGCACGCAGGCTGAACAGCCTGCTCCATAGTACCTTGACTGCCACACGGTGGATGGCACGACAAGTCGCACCGAGCGCCGCCACCGTTGCCCTACACTCCGGGTCGTATCCGCCTTCGTACGCTTGCTCGCAAATATTCCTCAGGACGTCGGGGGAGTGGAGGCATAGATGCATGCTGGTGGTGGTAAGCACTCTGAGAGCTGTTGGACTGTGAGCTTGATACCGAGGCTCGAGCGGAGGACGCATAAGGCACGCACCGATAACAACCAAGGGGAGAAACAAATCCCTGCCGGAAATGTGGGCGGATGAAACTAGCCGCCGACGGGCAGTCGGGATTTATGAGCGGTCGCGGGACGCCTCGCGTACCCTGGGCGGCGACCAGCCCTGTCCGCGAACACCGGCGGGTGTATGCTGGGAGGACGAGATGGCGACAAGAGGCTCGCTACCGCACGCCTCTCCCCGTCCGTGGGCCGTGAGACAGAGGGCGAGGCGATCTACATATGGCGCGCGAAATGAAGCGGAGCCTGCTGCTCGTTCAAATACGCAGAAGCCGTGCCCGTCTTCGCGGGGGCGCACGGGCGATATCCGTCTCGGCAGAACGGCGAGGATGATGTCAACGTCCGATCCACAACGGAGAATGCTGTTTTGGGCAGATGCGCCACATCAAACTGAGGACCGCGACTTCCACGAGACCCGCACGGTTAGCGTGCATGGCGTTGCCGACCTCGTCAGTCACGGACACTAAGGGGGATATCTGGTTAGCAATTTGACGTCGACGTCTGCAAGGCACTCACGACACGCATTTGCGTTCATTGGTATCCGGATAAAGATGGCTATCCTGCAGCCGCGGGGTGCCAATGTACGAAACCGAGGCGGGATGACCTGATTGGAATGGGAGGAGCACACGAAGCCGAAGCAGGGCAATCACCTCCGTGCATGAGCTGAGGTCCGTCCACTTAGCCGGTAGCTGCATCTTGCCTGCCGAATCTGTCGAATTAGACGCTGCGCCGCCGAAAACCTCGGGGTACACTCGGTCTGACCGAGATATACGGAATACAAGGATGTGTCCGAGCACCTGAAACCGAGGATGCGCACCGTGCAGCCGGACTTAATTCGACACGACATCCCGGGCAAACCTACGAGGAGACCGTCAACCACGGCCCGCAGCTTGAAGAACCTCATTTCACCGACCTTTGCAACCGCTTCAGCGTTCGGACCGCCGGCCAGACCCTGCGACGAAGAAGAGAACACGAAAGGTGCCGCATTTGGCAGGAGGTGCACGCAAACACGCGTCGCTGGGCGCAGTGCCTCCTATCGGAGTGAGCGCAGCGGGAAATATCGAAGCGGAGAAGGTGTAGATCGCTCCTAGTAGGACGTAACACGAGGGTGTACTCGCGCCCGCACGGAAGACGGACACGTCGGGCGCACGTCGTGGATCTGTGGGATGCTTCGTGTTAAGTTCCGATGCAGAGCGGAGGCTGGCATAAGCCAGGGTCCTGAGAAGTGGGTACAGCATGTCAGCAATTCACGGAAGGTTGTTCGGCCTCGAGATACGATCTTTGGCAGATCTCGGGACGAAGTGAAGATGTCACCGTCGCGCATGCCGCAGCAGTGTCTACATGTCCTTGTAGAGCCACACAAAGCATGTGCTTGCTTCGCAAAAGGGTTTTGGAGGACTGGGAGTGTTGCCTGTGTGCGCTGTTGTTTGTGAGCGATTTATTTCGCAGCGTGAACAAAAGCCAATGCAGGATTCACCGTAGCAGGGTTGATATTGCTGCGGCATTAACTTGCACCACATGATGAGCCACGAACAAACTTCTATCAAACGCCTTCCGAATGCTTCTTCGCCGCGCTGGGTGGATTACGGCTGTACATCTAAGCACATCATTATTATCGTGCCTGGTTCTTCAATTTGAGGGCTATACAAGCGTCGAATTAGCTGCGCTACCGCTGAATAATGAAAGGCACGCACCAGTGCGTATGTCCCGCGAGAGCCAACGAAGACCTTACGATGCATACATCCTGAGAGGGACGCTCCCAGTCAATAAATCTCCACCTGACATTCCGGGGTAGCAAAAGCAGTGACAGGGAAGCACAGAGTAGAAGCAATGCGGCCAAGACGCTGATAGCTGTACTGGGCCCAGACTTCACGGGAACATCTCCCCGCATAAGGGCTCTCCGCACAAGGTCCGTGCTTCTGGTGCGATGTTCTACCACGCATGCTTCTTTCAGCGCGTCCACTATCGGACAAATTGAACGGCCATAGTACTCACCTAGAAAACATCCATATGGTTTATGACGGCGAACCAGGCCTCGGTCAGTGGAACGCCCGCTACGACCGACTCTCACGTCTAAAAACATCGCACTCGACGTAGCCAGAGGTCTGCAGTCGCGCACATAAGCCTGCACCCGGTCTGGTGGTGGTGGTCGACACCAGACTCGAAGCAGCGAGGGCGCTAGAATAAAACGCCGAGCGGTGTAAATGGGCGCTAACATCGCACCTCGCCTAAGTAGGTTCCAAACTCTGCAACTAGTCTTTGACGTCCACTCTTGGATGCCCATATGGTTGTACATGATTGATCGCCTTCGAAAGCGGGATTAGCGTTGATTTATAAAATGTAACATCACAAATCAGAATAACGTTCACTGTCTTCGCTTTGTGACCTAATGATACAAATCTATGTACTTGTCCAATACACTGCCAAGACCGGCGACGTGGGATGAGGGTAAGCTTAGAATGGTATGGTACGGTATCGCCAGAACAAGATGAGGGACTCCTCTTTGCTTCTTACCACGATCTCGGCAACTTTCCCACGGTAGAGTAGCCTTCAGGAGTGGGCGAAGAACCGTGTCGGCATAGACTATCCTACATTCTCATTTACTATAAACTCTGGAGACTGCCATACCTATGGTCGGATCGTCTCCTCCAACCAGTAATTCTGCGCTGCCCGTCTCTGCCAAAGCGCGACTCGGACGTGGCACGGGCGTCTCCAACGCCCCAACGATAGCTGAACTCATGAGCAACCCGCCCGACAAGAGCGCAACAGTACACTCAGTCGAAACCGCACTGAAGCACCTCAAGAAGGTCGGATGGATCACAAGCGACGTGAGGGGGCTCTCGGTGGAGGAAGCATGCAACACATTGCTATGGGCGAACACGATGAAGCCAGGCGCCATGCAGATAGATGCAGTCAGGTCCGTCGTATTCCTTCTTTATAAGACAGAACAGGATCGCATTGCGGGGGAGGGCACAGATAGTATGGTCGGAAAGAGGCTCGAGGCGCTGATTGACAAACTCGAGTCGGCCGCCGAGCATGCGGCGGAGCACCTTCGTAGGGCCCCATCCACACCGCCGAGTTCCTCTCCTCCCTCGTTCGAGCATGACTCCACCGCGCTTTCCTACGCTGCCCTCGCTAGCCGCAACCTCCCGCCCCAGCACTCCAACGTGATTGAGAAGAGCATGGCGCGGCGCCGCCAGGTTGTTCTCGAGCGGGTACCTCTTCGCGAGCATGATGCGGGCCCTCCGCTTAGCGAGAAAGAACTAGTAGTGCGTGCATCGCTCGCTTTCGACGCTATGGGTGAGGCCACAGCCGATGCACCCGCGGGTCTCGCTTTCCGCGGCGCTCGCAAGCTCCAAGGCGGCAAGGTCGCATATGACATGGAATCAGCCCAGTCGGCTGACTGGCTCAAGCAGCCAGACGTCATGAAGTCGTTCCTCGCCCACTATGATGGAGGGCAGAGCGCGCTGAAAGTTACTACTTACTACGTTATCGCCGAGTTTGTCCCAGTGTCCTTTGGCCCAGGCGATCCTGTCGCCCTCCGCAAAGCTGAGCATAACTCTGGCCTCTCGGACTTCGACATCCTGTCCGGGCGCTGGATCAAGCCGGAGAACCGACGCTCGAGCACTCAGCGGGTAGCACACGCCATCCTACACATGCGAAGCCCGGAAAGCGCCAACCACGCCATTCGCAGCGGCCTGAACATCGAGGGCAAGACAGTATCGGTGCGTAAACTCTTACAGGAACCACGCCGCTGTCTGCGGTGCCAGAAGTTTGACCCCGCCCACTTGGCGGCTGACTGCACCGCAAAAGATGAGATCTGCGGGACGTGCGCAGGGGTCCACCGCACAGCAGACTGCACGGTCGTCGAGCACATGCGGCGTCAATGTGTCAATTGCGGCACCACAGGTCATGCTTCATGGGACAGGGACTGCCCCGTCTTTGCTGACAAGTTCGAGAAGCTCAGCGCGCGGCAGCCAGGCAACTGGTACCGCTTCTTCCCTACGGCAGACCCACGTACGTGGGAGATGCTTGACTCCCCTGGGTCAGCTGCACCCCCACCGCCCACTCGCGCCCCTTCACCTCCGCGCTCACAACCTAGCCCGCCCTCATCCCAGATGCGGCAGCCTACAAACCTGGGGAGTATCCCAGTGTCCACGTCACATGACAGACGACGGGCTGGCAAGGCACCGAGTACGTTTGTAGCACCACAGTCAGACCCCGGCTGGTCCAACAGGCAACGGCGCCAGAGGCCGGCGGCATCGCAGCACAGCCGTCAGTCCAGTCTCGACAGCTGGGTATACGAGCACACCCCGGCAACCAACAGAGCAACGGGCTCTCTTACTCCTGTTACCGAGGAGGGCGAGCTCCAAGACTCGGCAGCGACTACTAACATCGACAGCTCCGCCTCACACACCATCAACCCATGATCGACGACCCATCTGACTTCCCGAAGACGACGTTTGCAGACAGCAGCCGCCTGCGCATCTGGCAACAAAACGTCAACCGCTCCCTCATCGCTCAGCTCGACCTGATCAATAACCTCCATCCAAGCTTCTTCGACATCATAGCCCTCCAAGAACCATACTTCGACTCCCTCCGCAACAGTCGCGGGTCTCAGCGGTGGATTGCAGTATACCCCCCAGACCATCAGAACCCGCAGCACCCAACACCACGCTCTTTCCTTCTCGTCAACGCCAACATCTCTTCGAATTCTTGGGAGCCACTGGCCGTCCCCTCCCCAGACATCACTGCAATCCGCATGAACACCGCCACGTACACCGTACTAATCTACAACATATATAACGCACAGGACCACGACGATACTCTCCACATCCTCAGCGACGACACCCGCAAGCGCCTTGCAACCTGCCCCAACCGCCGCCAAACCTTCGTGGTATGGCTCGGTGACTTCAACCGCCACTCTCCAGTATGGGACGCTGCACGCAACAACCACCTTTTCACAACACAGAACCTTGCAGCTTCTGACCGCCTCCTCTGACTCCTCGCACGCCACGACCTCATCATGGCACTCCCGCCCGGCATCCCCACGCTCGAAGCATGCAACTCGAAGAATGAGACCCGTCCCGACAATGTCTTTATCTCAGGCGACTGCGAAGACTGCGTCATCCATTGCCAAGCTTATCCCTCCCTGCGCCCGCCTCGCACTGATCACTATCCTATCCTGACAGCCCTAGATCTCGCCGCCCCCCCATCAGAGCTCGTTCCAGGGTACAACTACGCACGAGCAGACTGGGAGGCGCTGGAGCACGCAATGCGTGAAGGCTTTGAAGGGTTGCCGCCACCCCGAGAGCTTCGCTCTGTTGAAGAGTTTGACCGTGTGCTCAGCGCAGTCACTGACATCTTTTCCCGCGCAGTTGCTCAACACATCCCTCGCAGAAAGCCCTCGCCCTATCAGAAGCGATGGTGGTCCGACAATCTAGGGGAGCTACGGAGACAGATGAACCGTGCCCAACGTCGCGCAGAGCGCCACAAAGGCTGGCCCGATCATCCAGCACACGAAGAAGCAAGACACGCACGCAATGAGTACGCCAGTGCCGTCGACGAGCAGAAGGAGGTACACTGGGTGCAGTGGTTGGAGCGGCTCACTCAGCCAGACGTATGGATAGCCAACCGGTACATTACCAGCGGAGGCACCGATGCCTGCCGCGCACGCGTCCCGACCCTCACTGTGGACACAGACCGCGGCCGCGAGCTCATTGCTGACAACGAGCGAAAGAGCGCTGTGTTTTTCAAGCTATTCTACCTACCCGCACTGTCTGCTGATGACGTCCACAGCGCCGCCCCACCTGACATGGTGTATCCCCCGCCCGCCTACCGTTTCCGCCCCCCCACTGACCTCCAGATTGAACGCATCATCCGCGCTCTTCCCCCGGACAAGGCGCCGGGCCCGAACGGCATCATCAATCGCGTCTACAAGGTAGCGGCACCCTTCCTAGTGCCGCACCTCGGCCCCCTCTTCCGTGCGACATTCTCACTCAACTACTACCCCGACCAATGGAAGGTATTCAAAACGGTGGTGCTCCGCAAACCGGGCAAGCCAGACTACTGTATCCCCAAGGCGCACCGCCCAATCGCCTTGATGGACAGCCTCAGCAAGATCCTATCTGCATGCGTCGCTGAAGAGCTCTCGTACCAAGCCGAACACCTACACATGCTGCCGGCTACCCAATTTGGCGGTCGCCCAGGGAGATGCACCACTGACAACCTTCACCTTCTAGTTGACGACACAAAGAAAGCATGGCGCGCAGGGGAAGTCGTCGCCGCATGCTTCCTTGACATCAAGTCGGCGTTCCCCAGTGTCTCACCGCAGATCCTGGCCCACGACATGCGATTGCGCGGCGTCCCTCATCAGGTAACTGACTGGCTCTTGCGTAAATGTACTAACCGCCGCACTGTCCTATGCTTCGATGACTACACGTCCCCCGAACATGTCATCGAGCGAGGGCTCGACCAGGGCTGCCCCTTTTCAGTCATCTGTCACCATTTCCACAACGCACCCTCTCTCGAAATTGCCCATGAAAAGCGAGGCGAACGTGTCATCGGCTTCGTTGACGACACCACTCTCATCGCCCGTGCCAAAACACTGCCAGCTTGTTACGAGAAGCTGAACGACATGATGGAACGGGCGGGCGGCATCAACGACTGGGCTCACCCACGCAAAGTCGAGTTTGAACTCACCAAGACCGCAATCCTCGCGCTCACTCGTCGCCGGGAACCTACTCCTGGGCAGCCACGACGCACCCGCCCCCTAACCCGCCCTACAGCCCACATCGCCGGCCAAGCAGTCACACCATCAACATCGGTCAAGCATGTCGGAGTTATCCTCGACCAAGAGCTGCGCTTCAAGGAGCATGCGCAGTACGCGCTAGGTAAGGGCTCCTTTTGGGCAAACCAGTTTCGCCGTCTCGCAAGGCCCTCCAAGGGTATGCCAGCACGCTTTGCACGCAATCTCTATCTTTCTGTCGCCATCCCACGCATGCTCTATGCCGTCGATGTATGGGGGGCACCCTCTGCGCTCACTGACCCTCCCGAAGACTCCTCTTTTCCCCGCAGACACTCGCGCACCGTGCTCAAGCTCGCACGTGTACAGCGCCAAGTAGCCATACAGACCCTGGGTGCGATGCGCACCACCGCCTCCGACGTCTTGGATGCCCACGCCAACCTCCTTCCCTTCCCTCTCCTCCTCGACCGCCTCCAGTCCCGCGCCGCTCTTCGACTCGCCACTCTCCCACCCTCTCACCCACTCCATGATGCAGTACGCCGCTCTGCACACCGACTCGTTAAGCGTCACCGTACAGCACTCCATAACCTCTTCCACATCTACAACATCAACCCAACATCCACCGAGAAAGTCACCCCGGCACGACGGAGCCCGCGCCTCAACTCTGGCATTGAGATCGTCATTGCACCCTCCCCGGAGGACGCCATACGCTCCTTAGAAGGCGACCCGGCCGACACCAAGGTCTTCAGTGACGGGTCAGTTCTGCCAAATGGCGGGGTTGGGGGAGCAGCAGTGCTCGAGCAGCACGACCGCATCACGGACAGCCTGAGGGTGCACCTCGGCTCGTCTCATTTCTACACTATCTTCGACGGGGAGAATGTGGGTCTCACGCTGGCGCTGGAGCTGGCACAGCGCGCGCGTCGCATCCGTCGCCTTCTGGTGTGCGTTGACAGTCAATCAGTCCTAGTCGCTCTTGACTCGCCCTTTGCGCGCGCGGGGCACCACCTGACTGACATCGTCCTCCTGCAGTTCCGCCGCCTGCAGCGTCGTCACCCCCGCGCCCGCATCATCCTGCACTGGGTGCCCAGCCACACCGGCATCCCAGGGAATGAGGCCGTCGACCGGCAGGCCAAACTCGCCGCCCGTGGCAAGCCTAGCCCACTTGCCACCCTGCCCGCGTCGCTCCGCAAGCCCATTCCTCGCAGTGTTTCCGCAATGAAGCAACACATTGCGACGTCGCTGCGTGCGGATGCCAAGCGCATTTGGACGTCGTCACCGCGTTACGCCCGCTCCGCCCAACTCGGACTTCCCCTCCCCTCTCGAAAGTACTTGGAAATGACTGCGGCTCTGCCCCGCAAGAGCGTCAGCACACTCACCCAACTCCGCACTGGACACGCGCCCCTCAACCGGCACCTCCACAACATCGGGAAGTCGGATACCGCCCTCTGTCCCGCCTGCCACGCAGCACAGGAGACCGTCCTGCACTTCCTCGTCCAGTGTCCATTGCTTCGACGCCAGCGCGCCCCTCTCGCCCGCTCGCTCCCGCCCGCGTCCCTCACGCTGAAAAACCTGCTCGGCACCACACGCAGCCATGATGCGCTCATGGCGTTCATCCGCTCCTCCGGTCGCTTCAAGCACATTCTTGATGCTGGTCCGCCACCGCCACCGCCGCCGCCTCCGCCGCGGCGTCCGCGACGCTAGCTGCCCCCCCCCGACTCCTGCGCGTACACCATGACCGCACTCCGAGTCTCCCCCTCCCCTCGAGCCGCCGTCTCGACGGCCCCCAGGCGCATTGCTGCGCCACTCACGGTCTCTTTACTGTACGCGTGTCTGCTTTACCATTTACTACACACACGAACACCTTACGATACACATCGCCCCCCTCTCCGATTTCCACCGTCCCGGCCGCCACACCACTCATATGCACTCCCCGCCCGTCTTGCCCTCGCTCGTCGGCGCCCGCACGAGCCCGCGCTCCCCACCGCATCGCTCACCTCTCCTCTGCTCCCTTACACTACTCTTATGACCTTCTCTTTAACTCTCCTACCCTAGTCCTCCTACGTTACTGCGTCCCCCCCCTTCTCCTTCACTCTCTCACCTAGGTAGCGTCGCCCTCCCCCCATGCCCTTCACACGGCCCCCTCCCAACTTGTCCGCACCCACGCGTCCCCTCCCCAGCGTCCCCCCCTCCGCGCACGTCTGGCTTCCACGCACCCTCGCTATTACCCCATGCACTGCCCCGACTCGCGATTCCCTTGTTGCGTCGCACCCGTTTGTATTATCCGACATAGGGCGAAGCCCTGCAGCGGATACAAAACTGGATTCTAATAATAAAAAATAATAAAGAACAAGATGAGAATAGAAAGCATAGCGCGACAGCGAGCAGACAACGAGAAGTAGGAGGTCCGATGAGTAGTAAGACGCAAGAGGTTCCATCCTCCTGACAACGATGCGATGCGAAAGCGGGGGCAAATTGAGGACGGAATTGAGGACGGGTGGACGAAACACGGTCACGACGCTGACACCTGCACGTTCGCGGGCGCAGGCAGGCCCCTTCGCGCAAGATCCGAGACGGCCTTCGTAAGCTGGGCATTGACGGCGGTCTGTTTCTGGACGCGCGCCTCCTTCCCGGCGCGCTTGAAGAGTTCTGCGACCGACGTCGAAGACACGCTCAGCGCCACTGGACATCGGATATGATGGACGGCCGACTCACCCAGGAACCGTTCGCCTACCCACAGCCCGAGAGGCGCGTTGCCAACCACGACTGGGGTGCTCTTCGTGCCTTGCGTCGCGCCTGCACCCTTGGTAGGTGGGGCACCTAATCCGGCGGCGAGCTGCTCGCATGTCTGCAGCATCGTGCGCGCGTGGTCTCCGGCCGTATGAAGGTAGTGTGCCGCGATGAGTGCGAGCACCAGCGCACGAAGGTGGTTGTCCTGTGCCTTCGTCGCCAACTCAAGTGCTTGTTTGAGATGCTGCCTGAAAGTATCCGCATGTCAGCCAGATACGTAGAATAGCGCGCCAAGAACCCGCACTTCGCTTTGAGAATCTCCGGCGTGAAGGATGCCTCTAGTACCTGGGCGACTGCCTCCAGCGAACCGCCCATGCCTCGGCACATCTTCACGACCTCCATGCCTCCCTGAACATCGATCTCCACGCCTTCCTCCTCTGGCCAGTCTTCGTCCATCTCGGATAGTCCTTCTCTCCATGTTTCACCGAGGCGGCTCATGCGCCGCGACACGCCGACGCATATAGCAGCTTCCCCTGCGAGTGCGGCGACATGGACGAAGCTTCCGCGCTCGGCGTGGTGTGCGGCGGCACGGTAGCATCGGAGCGCCCGCGCGGGCTGCAGGAGCGCATGCGCCAGGTGTGCGTGGTGTAGCGCGATGCGTGCGGCGAAGAGAGGGAAGATATCGTACGTGCGTGTATGCGCAATGAGGATGTTGAGGTTCTGTAATACAAACGTTGGTCAGCTTTACCTCAACCGCAATTCCATTAGAACACGTACCTCTTCTGCTGTAGAGAACTCGCTTCGCATGATAGAGACCTGCGTTACTAATGAGCTTCAAGTGTCTCATATCGCTAATGTTCGTGGAGGGCGCACTGCGATGAGCTCGGAGAGCAAGTCAGCCTTGATTCTCGCAAGACGTTCTTCGACTTCTTGCATATCTCCCGCACTTGCCCAAGTAGAGACTGTTGGGCCCTGGCATCAGCATATATGTTCCCATACCTTTTGCAAAGGAACTTACATGAGATCTCGCGAATAGCCTCCGCATCCCAAGTCGTCAGGCCCTCGGCGGCGAAGACTTTCCGTTTAGGCTTCCTCCCGACAGCGTCCCGTTTCGAGGCACTGCTTACAAGGAACGCGAGCAAGAAAAGAATACGCGGATGTGTCACTTGCACGACCAACGACGGTCCCGTTGGCAGCGCGATCTAGGAAACACATATAGTCAGCATGCTGAGCTGTGGGGTTCACGACAAAGCTACTTACCTCAATAACTCCGTCCGGGAATCTGTCCAAGACGTCCGAGTCGAGCAGCGCATGCAGGTGTGACAGCCTCGGAGACACCTCCGCTGCATCCCCGGCGTGTGTGTAATACACAATCGAGAGCATGAGTAGATGGACGACCATTGCCGCCTCGAACGCGTCTTCGAACATGATGAACATCTGTTCCGGCGCAGGAGCCTGCTGAGTTTGAGTGGCGCCTTTACCCTGCGAAGGCTGCGGCTTGCGAGGCTTCGGAGTCGAAGCAGCCTCGTACGAAAGTCCGAGCGCGACCTCTCCCTTTTGGATCGCGGCGCATACGTCCGCCCACATTCCCGCTGCGACGAGTATGCGAAGGCGCAGCACTCGAGCGAGGAGCGCCACCTGCTTGTGCGTATCCGCCACGGCGCGATCCTCAAGCTCCTGGACAACGGAAAGGGCAGCATATACGTCTTGTGCACTAGGCTGTGGAGACGAGGGTGGCGTGTGATTCTGCACTTTCTCGGGCTCAGGTTTTGTTTGGTGCGCGGCGGTGGGCGTGGTGAGGAGGGTGATGAGAGCGAGCTGCGCGGAATAGCGCATATGCGGCGGGTCCGACGGCATAAGCGACGAGATGAGGTTCCGAATCTGATTGCGCGCAAACTTCGTCTTGTGCTGCCATTGGGAGAGCTGGGCCTGCAGGAGCGCAAGCTGGTGCTTGTATGCGCGTAGAGAAGGGTGCTGTGACGCATCTTAGCGTCGCGTTGACGCGCATATAGCAGGGGTAAACGGTACCTTCTGTGCAATGATTGACTAGGGACACCGGATGTGAGCCTTACTCGCATAAATGGCTTAGACAAGACCAAAGAACTCACCCCTCGACTTAGGGCTTTCTCCACCTGCACGCCGACGCGCATATATAAGCCCAAGTATCTTGCAATGGGCCGCATACACGCACCTCAGCCTCAATGCCCGTCGCCCATCCGTACTCCTCGCTTTGGCTAAATCCCCCAGCGATTACCCGCATCCCAAGCTCCGCCAGCCCCGTCCAAGCGCGACACTCGATGTCCGGCAACAGCGCCGGCAGCGTCAGACATTTCCGTAGCGCGGACAGGGATAGCACGAGCGAGTGCACGTAGTACTTGTGATTTGGCGGGTGCGCGAGCAGTGAAGGTAGGTTCACGAGCAGGACTGCCGGTGGGAGGGGCTTGAGCTCTTCCTGGGACTGAGGCGGCGGCTGAAAGAGCTGGGACTTGAGAGGAGAGGAGGTGTATGCGGCGCGGAGGGCGGGGTCGCTGCTCGGCGGGAGAGTGGTGAGGTCAGAAGAGTAGCCGGTGTCGTCGGTCGCTGCAGACATCGACGGCTCTGGCTGTATGCGCTGCCTCTTGAGCGGCCGCGGGTTTTCGTCCATCTTGAAGATGTTCAGAGGGGATAATGAGAGACGACGACGCGTTGAGCTCGTCGTGGGGGACGCCGTGGAGGACGTTCAGGGTCAGAAGGCTCGCAAGCCACTTCGAGAGGCGCGTGGACGTGACTAAGAGCGTGACCAGCGCGATCGGCCAAGTCGCGTGACATAACACGTGACACAGCTGTGACACTTCGCGATGAACGCCCTGGCAGTCCCGCGATCTTGCTGAGCTCGGGCTCTGGATGCTACCAGCTGCAGCTTCAGGTGCGCGTGTCTTGCAAGAAACTCCTGCCCTAGCTTCACTATACCGCCATGATTCGCTCGGAGAAAATGATATACAGGTAGTGAACGGACGTCCGGAAGACGATCGACGAGAAAGGCAAAGCAGATGTGCGTGGCTAAAAGTACAAAGTGTGCTATGACTGCAACGAAAAGAACGTCTGACAGTCCGATCAAGGTCCTCACTATACAGGTGGGAGGGGATCATGTTCCCGAGAATGTCGTCGTTGTCGCTCCTCCTCTTCCCACTGCTGTCTCGCCTCATCAGGAGGCTCAGCAGTACTGTCCTGCTCCGACTTGAGCTCCACCCGGGTCACCTGTCAGGGACCGATATCAGCGTGGGTGTGGAGAGTACACATCCGGGGACACATACCCGTATTCGTGCCTCGCTACCCGCATGGTCCGACTTGAGATTGGTGTCCTGAGGACGGGTGAGCTCTTACACTCAACTCGGAGCGCCAATCCTTCAACGTACTAGGACATCCTCGCGCTCGCGTTGTGTGGCGCTCTGTGCCTCGTGAAGCGACGAAATCACGGGCAGGATATGGTCGTCCACCTTGTGCGTCCGACGGCGCAGTGATTTGCGTGCGTTCAATCTGTCAAAAGAGGCTCCCATCAGTTCCCCCTGGCCAGCCAAGCTGACAGGAGCGTATGCGTACGTCGCTAGAGTGGAGGTCGCATAAACTACAATCACAGCGCTCAGTCAGCCACAACATGCGGGCAACGCGAGAGGACTGACGTACGTTTGGATATTGAGAAGTGAAGCGCGAGGAAGATTAGGTTGCGAGGCATCGCAAGCCACTGTAATGCAGCAGTCAGCGGATGGCATCATCGATGGCAAGGGGCGCGCCGCAACCCTTGACATGCGATCAGCCGAAAGGAGACTTACACAGATCAAGGAGACTGCAGTAGTAATACTACCGTGGCGGCCTGCGATCAGTCCGGGGGAAATGCGGGGAAACAGAGAAGGCATACCTGGTAACTAGACCGGTTTCAACGGTGTATAATGTGACTACGTCAATTAGGTGGTCCGTTCTGTGCCCCACTGTCAGTACGGGACATACGTGATGACAGGCGTGAGTACGCACATAGTAGAATAACCCGTCCGACTCCGTTGCAGGAGTACGAGTAGCGTGAGTGTGATTAGTAAATCCACCGCAGTGGATAGCGAAAGGCCCATGGTGAAAACCCACTAGAATCAGATAGTCAGTGTGAGTGTCAGCACCTGTAGTATGAGCTTCATACTCCAACACGGTCCACGAAGGCCTCGTAACTTCGCAAAGTGATCCTAAAAGGCAATCAGCATGCCGTCGAAGACATAGAGGGGAGTAGAGGTTGCGTACATCTCAGATGTCGACACTGACGGAAAACCATGGCAGGTAAGCACGGGAGGCAATACGTCCTTAAGGTGTACGTACCGAATGCTGCCACTATCGAACGTGTCAATATTATGGGTCAAAATAATTAAGATATGAACATACCTAGTCTTGCGCATGCAAGGACAAGCTAAGTGATCGACAGGTTAACGACGTGTGGAGGCATGGGCGGGGCACTTACGATAGGCGCAGTCAGCCACCATGAGAACCCGCTCACTGTACGGATCAACTTGTCACTTTGAGGTACTTCCCCACAGGAAGGGCAACCACGTACAGACGTAGATGCGGTGAGCGAAGAAGCTGCGTCAAGGTGAGCAAAGAGTGGGCCCACGGACAAAGATGGGCTTACCAATGCGAAATCAATGTAACGATGGCCTGCAAAGAGTCAGCGCGCACAGAGGAGAGCATACAGCACGTGTACTTACGGTTAGAGCAACTGTCAACTATCCCAATAGCGATGTAAGTTCCAGCATACAATGATATAGAAAATGCGGCGTACTGCGATGGTCCTGCAAGCATCGCGAGAGGTCAGCTTACTCTTGCGATGAACATGAAGTTTGGACTCACCATGGTATAAAATCAAATATGAGAGTATCCCCCCAATGTTGTATGAGGTATATCCAAGCCGAAGCGAATGCCATGGAGGAGTGCAGAGCGTCCAGCCCCCTGCGCGCGTGTAAACACGCATAGGGATATGTGCACAGAAGAGAACGAACCATAGCAGAGACACCTTCATGCTCATAAATTTATGCGTCGAAAACACATGCCGGAGCGCGACTCACCATGAACGTGTTGCGTTTGTAGTCGTCGCCTCCATACAGCCTGAAGTAGATGAAGGCCTGCGTGGTGACGGTCCCCGAGAGCCTGCAGGGAAAGAAGACGCTGTAGGCGGGTTCCTAGGATGGACTCGGCTAGACACGTACACTGCGGAGACGAGAGCGCCGACGAGAATGGCACCGATGGTGTCGTTAGCATTGGCCATTGCTCATCGCGGCCGCTCCGGAGAGCGAGAGGTCGTCGGGTCGCGCAGGAGAGGTGGGCGGGGCGATGATGGTGGGGAAGAGGAAAAGGGCGAGGGGGCGGGAGGCATGGCAGAGTTAATGCGGTCAGGAGATGAGCAAGGGCAGACAGGCAGACGATAGATTGACGATTCGGCGACCAATGCCTGACGTCTGTGAGAACGCACATATGTTCTCCAGCCCAGGGGTTTTGTCCTTATATGGCAGTCATATGCCCTTTTCCGGCCCTCCCAAGCGCGCGATCCCTGAGATCTTCTCCTTCCAATCGCGATCGCCGAGCCCTCCTCTTGTTTTGCCGGCGCCAACATACGCGTGCCTCGACAATTGAACATACCCGACGCTTACGGGATTCACGCTAGGGCGACCCTTCGACATCATCAATCCTCTCGGTGTGCCAGGCCCACATTTGTTCACATAAAACCACTTTGAATATCACGCATACAAAAATCAGAATGGGATTTCGACTAGCACAATCTCAAACGTGGCCAACGCCTCAAAGGGGCGTAACAGCGCATGTATGTATGGAGCCCGCCAACTCCTTACAGGAACATCCATGTGCAGCATTTCCGACTCATCGCACCCCGTCGGCGTAGTATATATACCGTGCGGGTTGTCTCCAAATTAACCCTCCGGAATTGTCAAGCTTGAGACACGCACAGGCGTCAGACTCACCGCGTTCTGGGCTATACGGAAAGGGGACGGGGCGGGGTTCGCTAGTCGAGAAGCCCGTGTATGACGCGCTTCACCCGCCAGAAGCCCGAAAATGGGATACTTGGAATTAGTAGTCCCCTCTGTCAGAAGCGCAGCCTACTCAGCTAGATTCATTGAAGCAGAACAGGAATTCCTAGCTTGCAGCTTCCTTCGCCCGCAGTCCAGCTTCATCGCCGCGGCTTGGCGATAGTAAAGGTCAAACCAGTGCAACGTCCCTAGGTTCGTAAACCAGTCACACGTCCGGAGGCGGAAGACAGTCGTTCCTCCCGAAGGTCAGATAAATGAACTCACGTCGGTCTCTGAGTTTCTTTGTTATAGCTATAGGTATAACGTCCAACTGGCAGGAGGTACTCGGAGACGGTACTCAAGCACATGACGTTCTTCCTGGCACAGTCTAGGTGCTGCGACGTTAATTGAGATCGCAGTGAGGCACTCTACAATATGCGCGGCCTCGCTTTGCGCTAGCAGAGCTGCTCACCAACAGATGTGTGATGCCGTCAGAAAATTCACTAAACTGTATGCACTGACGAGGCACTAGCAAAGTCAATTACCAGATGTCTGCGTTTCTTTATACAAAACGAGTCGAGCACAGTGTTTCGACGCTATCACTGCCAACAAAGAAACGCCATTCACTGAGATTCGGAGAGCAGCACAGAATTTTGACATGCTACTTGGAAGTGGGTTTGCTTACCGGACATTTATCAACCGTGTAGAGGGAAGTGGAGGTGGGTATCTCCAGCAAAACCCAGCGACATTGGTGTGGTTATATGCGATCGTGTCAGAGGAGTAGCACGGGCGCTTGAAATGTTTACTGGAGGGCTTAGTCAGCAAAACTTCCTTTTCAGGAATTGGTATAGACGCGCGATGGGCGACGAAGTCTCGAGTCTTCCAAGCTCCTTGCCTCGCGCTGCACCGTCCAGTCTCCTCATTTCCCCCACTCTCAGTCAGCAAACATGCAAGGAGGTGGACAGACCCCGGTGTTCGTTATGAGTGAGTTTCTCTTCGCGAAAACTAGAGCTAGGCTCATAGGAATGCACAGACACCGCGCCCGAGAGGCAATCAGGCCGAAAAGCGCAGATCTCGAATATTACAGCTGCCAAGGTGCGCTAATCGAACTTTGACTGTGTTGTATTGCACTGACATATATTCCAAGACGGTTGCGGATGTTATTCGGACGTGTCTGGGGCCTAAGGCCATGCTGAAGATGATCTTGGACCCGATGGGCGGTATTCTGTGAGCATTCATTCTCCTTCATAAATTGTCTACATGGCTCTAACTGCGTAATCCTTCGCTAGGTTGACCAACGATGGAAACGCTATCCTCCGTGAAATTGATGTCGCTCACCCGGCCGCGAAAAACATGATCGAGCTTAGCAGGACGCAAGACGAGGAGTGCGGAGACGGCACGACGAGTGTTATCATCCTTGGTACGCTCCTTTTCCGCGCCATTTCGCGTTCACATCCTAAATCTTCATGCTACACAAGCTGGCGAGATTCTCGCGCAGTCCCTCTCGCAACTCGAGCGCGACATCCACCCCGTCGTGATCATTTCGGCATACAACAAGGCCCTCAAAGAGGCTCTCGAGATCATCAAGCGCATCTCCATCCCCATCGACACGAACGACGATGAGCAAATGCTCTCGCTCATCAAGACGTCGATCGGGACCAAGTTCGTTATGCGCTGGTCGGACCTCATGTGCAAACTCGCGCTGCAGGCCGTCCGCACTGTTGCGCACGACGAGGGCTCGCTCAAAACGGTTGACATCAAGCGTTACGCGCGTGTTGAAAAAATCCCCGGCGGAGAGATCGAGCAGAGCAGGGTTCTGGATGGGATCATGTTGAACAAGGATATCACACACCCGAAGATGCGCAGGCGGATCGCGAACCCGCGTATTGTACTCCTTGACTGTCCGCTTGAGTACAAGAAGGGCGAGTCGCAGACAAACATCGAGATCTCAAAGGAGGCGGACTGGGCACGGATACAGGAGATCGAGGAGGAGCAAGTCCGGAGTATCGTCGAGAAGATCGTCGCGCTCAAGCCCGATCTTGTCCTGACGGAGAAGGGTGTTTCCGGTACGTATTTCTCTTATATTGACATTGCGTATTGCTGATCTATTCCTGCAGACTACGCGCAACACTTCCTGTACAAGGCTAACGTGACCGCGATCCGCCGCGTGCGCAAGACGGACAACAACCGTATCGCACGCGCAGTCGGCGCCACGATCGTGAACCGCGTCGAGGACCTACGCGAGGCGGACGTCGGGACCAAGTGCGGGCTGTTCAACATCGAGAAGATCGGCGACGAGTACTTCACGTTCCTCACACAGTGCAAGGAGCCGCAAGCGTGCACGATCCTGCTCCGCGGGCCGTCCAAGGACATCCTGAACGAGATCGACCGCAACCTCGCAGACGCGATGTCCGTCGCGCGTAACGTGTTCTTCGACCCCACGCTCGCACCTGGAGGTGGTGCGACGGAGATGGCCATCAGCGTCGGACTGCACGCGAAGGCGCGCACCATCACCGGCGTCGAGGGCTGGCCGTACCGTGCGGTCGCGGACGCGATGGAGGTCATCCCCCGGACGCTCGTGCAAAACAGCGGAGGCAACGCCATCCGTGTCTTGACCGAGCTCAGGGTATGTCGTCCGCGAGAACCTCGTATGTACCATACTGATGATGACTTAGGCAAAACACGCCAACGGCGAGCACTCGTGGGGCATCAACGGCGAGACCGGCAAGATCGTCGACATGAAGGAGTACGGCCTGTACGAGTCCGCCAGCGTGAAGGTCCGTCTCTTTGTGCCTCCGCTTTTGAAAAGTCGTGCTTACGTGTGTGCAGGTACAAACACTCAAAACGGCTATCGAGGCCTCGCGCGTGCTGCTCCGCGTCGACGACGTCGTGAAGGCGACGCGGAAGGACCAGGAGCAGGGCGGCGGTAGAGGCGGAGGCGGAGGCGCGCCACCGCCGGAGGAGATGGCGCAGGAGTAGAAGACTAGAGTGGGTCGCGGAGCAGTCCTCAATCCAACTTAATGCTGTGTAATATCATCGACTTGACTTCATTCTGGGATGTGAGCGCGCCCCATGGTGCACCTGAGAAGATTCACAGCGCGACACTGGAGAGGATCGAGTTAAAGAATAAGCCTCCATAGGAGTGACTACGATTCTACGCTCTAGTACGGCTGGTATCGGGAATAATACAACGCGAGGGTTGTGCTTTACATGGTAGGTAAACTCGATCGAGGTGAAGGATACACTAGAGTAACGATAACAATGTGGAGTACAAATGAGTGTGCTTCGAGAGCCGCAGAGGGCCCCCCATACCGATACGCGAATAAACAACGGACCGCGAAGACTAACCAAAATACGGAGGTAGACTACAAATAGATGAGACTGCTCACGACCGGACGCCCTTTTGCTTGCCTGTAATTAACACACACCTCGCTCCTGGAGGCAGAACCCGACAACCAAGCACCAAAAAACCCGAGCACCGAGCACCGCGAACCGCACCAGACTCAGAGGCTCTGCGCGGGGTGGAAGATATGACTATGCTCGCCGGGCGCGGCGAGGCTGTACGTCTCCGTGTCCTCGTCCGCGCGTACCCAGAGGGCGACGAGCACGCGCCGCGCAGCGTCACGGCTCTCGCGCGTCTCGCGCTCGACCGCCTCGCAGTGCTTCGTGCAGTTCTGCACCCACACCGCGAAGCTAGTAAGCCGCTGGAAGACCGCGTCCTGCTTCTGCGTCATGATCTGCACTTGTTCTGTTGCTCTATGTCAGCTCAGGCTTCGTAAGTACAGAGGGTGGACGTACGGGTGATGCCCATGGCGAGCGCCTTGCCGCCGTACATGAGGTTGTAGAGCTGCACGGCTTGCAGGAGGCCCGTCTCCTTCAGGTCCTCGCACGCCTCCGCTTCATCACGCTTGAGCAGGTCCTGGTGTTGTTGCAGCGAGCGCAGAGACTCGTTGAAGCAGATCTGTGCCTTCTCAGCCCACTTGGCCGCCTCTGCACATGCGCCATGTAAGTGGTCTGCCGTGATATGGCTCGCATGAGGGGAAGGGAACATACCGCCATACGTCTGCTGCCTGCTCTGCTCATCGCCGACAATCGCCTCCCACTTGCTCTTCTTTGGACTACAAACGACGTCGAGGAGGTCCATCGCTTTTGAGTAGTGGTGATGCGCCGACTGCACCGCCAGGCACGCGCGCCGCAGACACTTAGTCGTCGTCTGACTCTGCGCCCGAAATGCTTCGTAAGCAACAGAAAAGATACCGTGACTTAGGGAGACAACATACCGACTGATACGCCTCCTCGCGGGCACCGACTGTTTTCCGCGCCTTCCTGTAGGACTCTGCGTAAGGATACCCTAGCGAGCTCCCGCTGCTGCTATATGAAGGAAGCATCATGATGAGTGCGCGTCTAAATATGGCAATCGAAGAAGGAACAGGCACGTACTGCGAACTGCGCCAGGACACAGGGCGGCCGTCGTCGAGAACCCGCCGGAGTTCGTCGAAACAGCTATCCAGACGGTCTGCGGCCGATTGTGTTGACTCGACCTGTAAATCAAGCGTACGGATCCGTTAGATTTCACCGGTGGGGGTTGCTCGTGTGACCGTACATACCCTGCTCTTGAGTTCACCCAGGCGCACTTCAAGCTCTTCGATGCTGCATCCAGGAGCGTCCGGATCCGAGGGCTGGACCTCCGCAGACGCGACGAACGCAGGCGAAGACCGCTTCCGAAGCAGCGGCTTCAGCGAGAGCTTATGCTTCGCTTTGGGACTGATGCACATATTTCCCGTTACTCTCCCTGCACGCACACATCCAGGAGCGCGGCAGACGCACCTCTTCTTGTCCTTCTCGTCCCTCCGCTTGCGCGCCTCGCGCAGCTGTGACTCGCACTCCTCCAGCGCGCGCAGGTCCGCGGATAACCTCTGGGCGGCTGCGTCCGCGATCTTCCAGTTCTCGTACATGCGCGAGAGCATCCAGTCCGCGGGGAGGCGCGCGCTGGACATCGACGAAGCGTATCCCGAGTCCATGCTAGGCCTTGAGAGGTGGAAGTGTGCAGCGGAGATGTCGAGCGTGAGCTGCGAGGGGCTCCGGATGGGCTGCATATCAGGTGGGCGGGCGCGTTCCCAAGCTAGCACGCGCTAGAAGGAGATCTCGGCCAGAGAAGAGGCCGATGCACGGCGTCGCTGGGCGAGCGGTGAGAAATCAGCAGCAGCGCGGGGAGGGAAGGGGGGATAGGTTCTGCGGGTCCGGGGCGTGTAATATAGGCCGTCGGAGGCGGAAGAAGCTGCAGCGCGATCTCGCAAGAGGCACAGAGCTAAATGGCGCGCAGCGCCTAGACATTGAGCAGGACACACCAGAAAGGAGACACGGAAGACCTTGGGCGCAAGCTGCCATCGACCCGTCCGCGGGCGCGCAGATGGGCGACTGTGCCCCTTGCACGTTCGTCCTCCCGTCCACTCATTGGGCTGCCTGCGCAGACTAGACGCCCGTAGGACGGATTCGGGTGATGCTTGCTCTCAGCTGTCCCCCGCCATCGGCGGCGGTGCTTGAGCTTGGCTGCGCATGTCGATATGCCGGCGGGTCGCAGTACAAAAAGGAGATTGCTGCACTCACCGCTCGCTTCCCTCGGTCTCAGGGCGCATCTCAAGAGAGGACATGGCGGACGGTGCAGTCAAATTGCCTAGTTGTACAAATATCTTGGACCGGCACCGCATCCTGTAGAAGCTAATGGAATTCTAAACAGAACGTCAGCCTGAAACCTTCGAAGCACGTTCTCCGGAATTCACCTCCTTCGGCCATATTCCTAGTACATCCACCCACCTGTACCTGCATCCTGACAGGCCCTGGCTGGCCGTCGCCTGTAGCTTTAGGCCACCTCTACGCCCCCAACTTTGACGGCCATCTTGATCGGGAACGGCGAGATACTGGACGCGTTCGTGATCAGGGGCACCGCCGACCGCCCCTTCTCGGACGACGAGTGCACCAGCATCGTCTGCAGACTCTTCGTGAGCGTCGCCGCCAGCTCTGCGTTAAACTTCTGTCGCTCTGTGTGGGACGCGGGAACGAACACGAACAGCCACCGAGGCTGCGTAAGTGGCGGTTGGGTGTCCGTGCAAGCCGGCGGCACGCACCTCTGTCCGAAGGCTGGCGTATCTCGGCGTTGATGATCCTATTCATGGTATGAACAACTGCGGTGGCACAGACGTGCAATGGAGACATACCACTGCTCCCAAGGGATCTCCTCCTACAAGTGGTATAAGTGTCCCATCTATGACCACATTCCGACAAAGGACAGACAGCGGAGATGGATGTGCAGACGAACAACTTTCATGGAAACCCGTCGGCGCTCCGAGTGGCTACCGCTGGGCATCATGAATGCGAGCCCATCCAGGGTCCCACTGCTGCTGCCACCCTCTGCAGCCGTCATGACAGCAGTTACCAAAACGATGGGCCCTTCGCGAAAAATAACATTGCAGCTGTTTCTGGCGATCGGGGGAGGGTCGCCGGTGTACATGCCCAGGTCTGAGCACCGACTCGCAGTGCTCGCGACTTGTTCACCGCCTCACACGAGCACCTCGCCGCCACGTCTGAGCATGCACGGCTCCCGGCTACTTATTCGCTCGCAAGGGGTGCATCGAATTGATAACGGCCTGCGCAGAAACCTTAACGCACCTCTCCGATGAGGAACCACGACTTCCGCGGCCGCTTCTCTGAGAACGTCACTACAATCTTCCGTCCGCACCAGGTCAGCGCCCCGCGACAGCGCGCGGTACAGCGTGAGAGGGCGTACCTGGCCCCGCTTGTTCGCATCGCCCTCGACCCCGCGCCAGAACGCGTCGACCTTGTCGTCCACCAGATGCGTGATCTCTTCGTCGTCCACTCCCGGCTACGCGCATCTCCGCGTCAGGGCGTGGCTCTATCTCTGTTCTGTGGGTGTGGGAGACGGACCATGGTGACGTCTAGGACCTCAAACGTGCGTGGCTTGACGGTCCCAAAGAGGCGGTGGAACAGGATGGAGTGCAGGACCGCGCGCAGGACCTCCTTTGCCTGCAGGCGGTCGAGGACCTGCCTGCCCCCGCGTCAGCATGCGTGCTAGTCGACCCAGACATCCGGGCTGGCAGCTGTGGGACCGCTCGTGCTCACCAGGTCGATGGTGATGGTCGGGTGCGCGTTGTTCATCTCTCTCGTTGTTCGTCAAGTTACAGATATCAAGATACAAGTACAGCGCCAGATATCGCGACCTAGCACTTCACAGCGAGAACTCCAGGAGCAGAAAAAAGGACAGCGAGCAGTATGTAGTGGTACAGTTGGCGGAGGGGGAAAGCATGAGGGTGAGGAACAGTACTGCAAGTCGGACTCCACGCACCAGCGTCGCTCGATTTGGCAGTTGACGCCCGCGTTTACAGGCTTTGTGGCGGTGAGTGGTGCTCCACATTGTATTTGCAGCGTTGCGGTCACATTTAGGCTCGTAAACCAGCCTCACGTTCGGAGGCGGAAGACAGTCGTTCCTCCCGAAGGGAGGCTGGAACCTCTTGTGAGGGGGGGTGGTGGTGACCCCCGTGGGAACGACGCGCCAAAAAGTGTCTCGAGGCCTCTCCTCACCTCTCCTCGCACGCCCATTTACGCAGCGGATATTCTTGAAAATAAATGGGCAGGCTCGCAGCACCGACTGTTCCTGATAGAATATTTTTTGTCACGATATTCTGCACATAGCCCGCAATGCATCTTTCGACGACGCCGGGCTTCAGCCACCCGTTCAATGTCCGCTGACATCTCTCACCAAGGGGATTGCAACTCAGCCGTTCCCACGGGGGTCACCACCACCCCCCCTCACAAGAGGTTCTAGCCTA